>JBAOKB010000107.1:0-90797 GCA_037044905.1 Hortaea werneckii | reverse complement strand
CTTTGGCATTGCGCCAATTTCAGGTCCTATCGTCACGCCAACTAAGAATCCTCTGATCTACAGCTTCCCCTACGCAGCATCATCTGAGAAGCCGGACGTCTACAAGGCGGTCATCACGCGCATGGCGCTTAGCGTCACGAATAAGATGGAAGAGGATTCAGCAGCGAAGCGAAGCGGTTTTATTATCGATACGCCTGGTAGTCTTAACGATCCTAAGAGCAACTACGAACTGCTTCACCACGTGGTATCGGAGTTTAGCATCAACGTGATCATCACGACTGGTTCCGAGAAACTCCTCAATGATCTGAACCGACGATTCGGCCCCGGCAAAGGAGGCGACGAGAATATCCACGTCCTGCGGGTGACGAAACCTGGTGGCGCTGTAGAGCGTGATCAGGCATACATGCGACAATTACGGACAGCTCAGGTCAGACAATACTTTTTCGGCTCATCAAAAGAGCCATTGAATCCCCACTCACACTCTTTGACCTATGGCGAGTTGAACATCTACCGCGCAAGGAGCGCTGCGGAGCAAACTGCAGCGACAGGGTTTGGGGCTGACAATGACGACGATGATTACGACCCGGCCATGAGTTCCACGCCAACGCCTTCGAACGCGCTTTTCGAGAAGGTTACGCCAAGCGTGGCCATGACCGGCTCAATGCTGGCTATCAAGTTTTGCTCAGGGAACAGCAATGAGGATTCGATACGAGACAGCGCGGTTATGGGATTCCTGTACGTGGCAGATGTGGACGAGAGCAAGAAGAAAGTGCGATTCTTGGCCCCACATCCGCAGCGATGGGGAGACAGGGCGCTGCTTTGGGGCGCGTGGCCGGAAGCAGTGCCAGATCTGGTGACGTAGGAAGTTACTTGCGAGGGAGGTGGCTCCAAACGTTCTTGTGAAGTAAGTATGTACACTAGCTAAAGCGATCTCAATGGTGACTGCGCTTCAATTTACTTTGATGGATCCAAGAGAAGCTTGCCAGTGGTCTTTCTGCCCTCGAGGTCGTTGTGAGCCTTTGCTACCTGGCTCAATGGATAGACTTCATGTATCCTCACATCCATCTTGTCCCTCAAGATGAACTGGAATAGCTCGTTTGTATACTTTTCGAATTCCTCCCGAGTGGCAATGTAGTTGAACAAGGTCGGTCTCATCAGCCTTGCATTCTTTGCGTTCAGTCTTGCGATGTTGATGGGCGGTACAGCTCCAGACGCATTTCCGAAGGAGATCATGCTGCCCTTCCTCGCCAAGCAGTCCATTGAGAGGTCAAAAGTGCTCTTACCAACACCATCGAAGACGGCGATGCAACCCTGGTTCTTCGTGAGTTCCATCACCTTCGTCTTGACATCTTCTTCGCTGTAGTTAATCATGTGTGTCGCGCCTGCCTTCTTGGCCTGATCGACCTTCTCAGGCGTCGAGGCTGTGCCAATGGTGTTCGCTCCGACTGCTTTCAGCAACTGACAGAGCCAGAGACCAGTCCCACCTGCTGCGGCGTGGACCAGGACCCAATCGCCCTTGTTTACGTGGTGAGCCTCTCGGATCAGCGTGAGCGCTGTGAGACCTTGCAGCAATGCAGCAGCACCGATCTTGCTGTCCATGCCGTCCGGCACTTTGGCTGCTTTGGCCGCCGGTGCAGCCGTGTACTCTCCATATGCACCCTCCGACATCCAAACCACCTTGTCACCTTCCTTCAGACCATAGGTCTCGCCGCCACCCGACTTCTGCACTGTTCCGCACCCTTCACGTCCAAGAGTGTATGGGAAGCTCGGCGGGGGATAGAGGCCGGTGCGGAAATAGGTGTCGATGTAGTTGACGCCGACGAAGTCATTGTGGACGAGTAGCTGACCTTCCTGGGGCGATGGAACCGGAACGTCTGTCTTATACTGCAAGACTTCGGTGCCGCCGGTCTTCTCGATGATGACACCTTTCATGGTGCTCGGGAGGGAGGCCATCGTGCGAAGCTGTGATGCGCTACCTACAAAGTGAGATGATAGAGTCGTTGCTCGTCGCAAGGGATGATTGAGAAGCTGCGGCAGGGACATGCAGGTCGATGGAGAGAAGATTGGTCTTGTATACAAACCGTTCAATGTATCGAAGAGAGGCTGGGAGATGCTTCTATCTATCGGCTCAGGATTGGTAATGAGTGAGTGATGCATAAGCCGAAGCTCTCTCCACTGCATCCTTCCCCTCCACAGCCCCTCCTTGATCATCGGAAGCTCTCCGCGCCTTCCGCATTGAGACTTGCCGTCTTCCGCTTTATCCGCCAAGCTCTCCACTTGTTTCCTAACATCTCCTGCCCAGCGTTGCCTTGTGTACATAGGTAGGGAGAATCATGGAAAGATGACAAGATTCAAGCGCTGGCACCATACGGTAACTTGTGAGCTGTCACTGCGACTCGGCGAGCATTTGTTCGTTGAATCATGCCTGATACTCGCATTGCCGTCATGGCCGTTCACTACGCCAGGAGGCAGCCTGAGACTCGATAGAGATTCATGAACTGCTGCGAATGCATGCTTTCTACTAAACACTGTTTGGAAAGATTCACTTGTGCCATGAGAGAAGCAAGAAATGCCGTATGCTTTACACCATCTACTCGCTGATAAGCTGATGTGTCAGTTGTTCACTGTAGTCCAGCCGTTCAAGCCACTCCCGCACTCGCCTTCTGAACAATACGAGTCGCCGCAAAAAGCCATACACGTTCTTATCAGAGCTTGTTACAAAGTTTAGTGGCGGCTTACTGAGCTACATGCCTCGTTCGTCCACCATGATGCGAGGCGCCAAACCCGCCATGAAGCTTGAACGACTCTGTCCTTGACGACGGATATCTCGCCACACCTCACCCCGTCGCTCTCTTTGTAGACGCCATATGTTTCATTGCTATCATCATAGCCAATGAGTTGCGAAAGGTATGCTCAAGAGTTCCATAAAACTGTGTCTTTGGCTTTCTGCATCTAAAACGCCGGACCAAACGATTCGTTCGCTCTACCATCATAAGATATCGCATGTAAAATCTTTCTTTGTTCAAGCTCCCTTAGCTCTGGTAACTCGGCACCTAGAAATACTATACCCTTTGTCAAGCTCTGGACACCGATTGACGTCTTCGTGCTTGCGATGTTCTTTGTTCGTGCGCGAAGCACCCAACTCCTGACAATTTGATAGTCATCGCGGTCAACTCTTAGAGTTCAAACCTCACCCGTCAACATGACCTTGCGCTGTGAGAGGGAAACCTCACCACTACTTTTGCGCCTCCCACCTGAGCTCCGTAACCGGATCTACGAGCTTCTCCTCTTCCCTGACACCAGCGAGCAATGTCCCTATAGCATCAGTGAACAGCGCCTCAGCCCGGCAATCCTCAACGTGAACAGACAGATCCGTGCCGAAAGCGCCGGGATCTTCTTCCAGAACAACATCTTCCAATTTAGCGATCCTACTATCTGCCTCCGGTGGCTGCGCACCGTGCCACTAAAGTATCGCGAGATGATCACAGAAATCCGCTATGATTGCAGTGAGAGCTGCTCTGATCCTCGATCCTGGCGGCGTGCTTTTCTGGACCTGCCGGGCATGGATGAGGATCAGAAGCTGCTTACGCTGAAGAGCAGATTAGCTGAGCAGGGCACCTTGTTGCAATATGATGTACTGAAAGCTGGAGTCAGGATTAATGGGGTGCTCGTGTGGACACATGATCCGTTGAGTGAGGCGAGAGAAGCAGTACAGCGAGGTGCGCTTGTTGGACGGGTGATGTTTGTTTAGAAGACTGGGTAAGGTTGATATCAGGAGGATGCAGTAGAATGGCCGCTGTTCTGGAGGGAAATGAGACACGGGAGCACAAGTTCAGAGCTTCGACGCGGATACTGTAGGCTCTCTATGCATGACTGTGGCTGCTGCCTATGTACAAGATCATCAGCTTTGCGTTGATGTTTACGATCGCCTATGCATAACCGTAGCTGCTGCCTTTGCCATTCGTCAGTATCAGATACGTGACAACGAGACACACTGCGACCTACCTGGTGATTCGGGAAGACAAGCATGTCTGCAATGACCACATTCTCCGGCCGACCAGCGGCAAAGACTATCGTCTCGGCAATGTCGTCTGGCGTCAAGGGCGTGACACCCTTGTATACGGCATCCGCCTTCTCCTTGTCGCCATAGAACCTCACCACACTGAATTCGGTCTCTACCTGGCCGGGATCAATCTCAATGACCCGAATCCTACTCGCGATCAGCTCCTTCCGCATAGCCTCTGTGAAGGATCGCACTGCAGCTTTAGTAGCACAGTAGATGGCACCGCCTGGGTAACCCTCCCGGCCCGCAATAGAACCAATGTTGATGATGTCGCCCTGACCGCTTTCTCCGCGGCCCTTCATGACTTTCAAGCAGGCTTGGGTCATGTTCACGAGTCCTGTGATGTTCGTGTCGATCATACTGCCCATATCGTCTTCCTTGATGTCTCCCGCCTTATCGACACCCTTGACGAGGCCGGCGTTGTTCACCAGTACGTCCACAGCTTGAAAGTCCTGCGGGAGGTTTGAGATGAAGGATCGGACTTGATCGGGTTGGCTAATGTCCAGTTGGACCGGGTGTACTTTTACGCCATCACCGACTTCTTTCTTGATCTCTTCGGCAAGCTGCTTGAGAGCGTCGATTCGACGGGCTGTGAGGACAAGCTTGAGGTTCTTGGGCGATGTCCTCGCGAATTCTAATGCTGTGCTCTTGCCTATGCCGGACGAAGCACCAGTGACAACTACAGTCTTGCCTTCCAGGCGACGGCCCATTGCTGAAGCCATTGTTCGGCGGTTGGGGTGGTGTAAAAGGGGTTTGAGAGGAGAGCAAGTGCGGCTGGAGTGAGAGAAGGTGGCGCTGATGCTGCGGAGAGTGCGAAAGAAGTGGGATGGAGTTGCGTGAGTCATAGGAAGAATGTCGAAAGAGAGAGATGTACTTAGCTGTAGGAGAAGAGGTGGTCTGGCTAGTACAGTATGTCTGGCCATAGAGCTTCAATGGCTCCATGCACTGCTGCGTGAGGGGCGTTCGGGAGCTCGGGTGGGGTCATGCCGACAATGGACCCACGCAGTCAAATGGGATGAGCCACTAGATTTGATGACAATTTGATGAGACAAGCAATAAGCTGTGTAAGCGCTGGTGATGAAGAGCCATCAATATTCATTGGTCGATCAAATTGGTTGCCACCTGACCTTCCATCTCGACCCAAAGGAACTGTAACTTTCGTAGTATGCCGTGCCTTCCCAACTCGCCATCACGGCCACTCGTACAACTGCATCATGTAGGGGATGACTTAAACAATCATCCACCCATCGATCGTGATACTTTCAACCAATTCAGAGAGCCATCACAATGCCCACAGCCCCATCTCGTACACCTTCCAACGCAGATCTGGAGTTCTGGCGCGAACCCTACAACCCGCTCTATAACCCGATCCCGTCATCCCACCCCGTGCTCGTTCATCAGTAAGCCGCAATCTCGTACACCCCAATACTGGCTTTACAACTACGCCATCATTTCCGTTCTTGTCAAACATGCAGGTAGTGACAGGACAATAGACGTAACTCCTACGACCGCGCCGCCTTCATCGAACGTCCTTGGTTCGCCCCCCTCCTCTTCGACAACAATGACAGCGATGCGCGAGACCATTGCGCTGCAGAGCGTACATTCCTCTCATGGCTCCGTCTCGCGACCTATATGGCTGTGGTCGCGATCGCGATCCTCATCTCTTTCCATCTCAAGCACTCCGCATCTAACATCGAGAAGCGAGTCGCTCTCCCGTTGGGTGTGATCTTTTGGGGGTTGAGTCTTTCGTGTCTGGTCAGTGGGCTTAGCAACTATGTCAAGACTGTCAATCGGTTTTCACGGCGACAGGCGCTGGTGCAGAGTGGTATTGGGACCCAGGTGGTGAGTTTCTTATCTCTTTTACGCTATATCTCAATTGCTTGTCAAGGCATGGCAAGCGTCATTGTGGCGGCATATATGGACGAAGCCACTGACATGATGCCAGGTCTTCACCGTAGTGGCGTGTGCAATCATCGCTGCTTGTGTCTTGTTTCTGAGTACGAATGCTACAACAAGCTGAAATTTAACGATTTTATGCAATTTCCATGGTCTTGCGTACCTTAGATATGTGCCTTCGCCTTCGCGTTTATTCTCTCCTCTCTCTCTCTCTCTCTCTCTCTTCCTTCCTTTTCTTTGAAACGGAGATTTGACTGCATGTTGCAAATGCGAATAGGTGTGGCTCCTCCGTCACTTACCTGCTTAGATCCGTAGCGTTGTGTCAGACCGAGTTCAGCCAGACACTCCTGTACGCGTCCTACAGAGACCCCAAATTGTGACGCCAGGTAACGATGACTTCTCAAGCGTGTGTTGATTTCATTGCAGCCGATGCATGATTTAGTTCTGTACCTTTGTGCTATTGGACGTGCAAGTCTTCGAACATCTCGCAGGTTGCGCAACTCTTCCCTTTGCCTCCAGCTTCCTCCGCTTCTGACCCTCAATTTGTGATTTTGGAGCAATGACTCAGGCTCATCATCTATACTTCAGTGTTAAACGAGTAATCCCATAGGATTCGTCTTTATAGCTTCCTCATGACGCTATTCTAATGAATCCGTCTCAACCCCTCAACCATCCCGCGCAGCTCTTCAGACTTCCCTTCCATGCCCACCTCCTTGCAAATCTCCTCTTGAACTTCGACTCCACAATCCAAGAACCGCTCAACACATTCGCCGTCGACAAACCTGACCGGGCCTTCCTCTCCCATATCCCTGACTCCACTCCTGAACCCTCTGAACTTGCTGAAGGGGACGTATCCGGGACTCCTCACGCGCTCTGCGATGGCATTCTGCAATCGGATGAGAAGGTCCTGCATACCGGGGGCAATGAGGGCGAAGAGGTGGAGAGATCCATCGACCGTGGCGAGGAAAGCGCGGGGGACGACGAGGGCGTTCGGGGTGGGTTGGACGGAAATAGGGAGAATACGGTTCACCATTTCGCCCAGGAGCATCTCTGAGACGACTTTGAGCCGGCGACGATCGTCGGCAGAGTAGCCATTGACGTCGTGCTGAAGGACGATCAGGTTGCCTTCGGCGTCTGACTCGAGGTAGGTGTTCTCCGATACGTTGGTGGCGGCGGTGCCCCAGACGGTCTCGAAGTGGCGAGCGATTTCGCCTAGCGTATCGGGGAGGCCGGCGCGTCCGGGCTTGTATTCGAGAAGAGAAAGAGATTTCATTAGGTCTGTCACGGCGATGATGGAGCCAGTAACTGAAAGGTCGAGGGGTGCAGTCGCTGTACGGTAGGCTGCCTTCTTCACCAATTGCGGCGAGCCTGCGGTCTGGTATTCGAGGTTGAAGATCACCACCTAGAGGGATCAGGATCAGCTTACGAATCACCCAGCAGCAAATTCAAACGTACCGTCTTCACCAACGCCGCAACAATCCTTCCTTGACACATAGCGAGGCATTTACACGCCCCCTTCAGAGCAAATTCCGTCACAACCTTCAATTTCCTCTCCTCGGTCACTTCCAAGACCAATATTCTTCCTCTCATGCTGTCCTGCTCGCCCAAATATGCAGTGCCTACGACGAACCTCTCTGCTTTATTTCCACTCCCGCTCCCATCGTCGAGTTCGCACCTCATCACACATTCGACCAGCTCATCCTCATTCAGAGGATAAGTATGCAACTCCTGGAATGCAACCTCATCCACAAGTTTGAAATGGCTCACCACCTCTTCGGTACCAGCACGCAATGTCCTCTTAATCGTTCCTAGCCCGAATGCTCTAAGTTCAGCGGAATACGCGATCCGTCTTACTGTCTCTCCGACATGGAGCGTCTGAACATGCGTGGTGCGTTCCTCATCGACGATCGCTAGCTTCACCTCGCCTTCTGCGCCGCCAGCTAAGGCTATCGCACCAGGGAAGGCCTCGCTTGAGAAAGACGTCACGCATTCTGCATCTTCGGCGGTAATGGCCGAGTATACCATCCGTCCGTCGGAGCCATAGATGAGGGAGGGATGTTCGCATGTGGCGAAAACATTTTCCAACCCATCGGCGCGCGGTAACAGGGCGAAGTTAGGTTGTTGAGTACCGAGTATGATGCTCTTCCTGGCGGCGAAAGGCTGCTGCGGTGAGATAATAGAGAAAGTGACCACATTTCCGTCGGCCAGACCGATGAATAATGTAGGCGGTTGATCTGCCAGTATCCTGGCAACTAGCAACGATCGGGGCACTGCCAGGCTTCCTTCCTCCTCGGCGACACTCTGTGCAGCGAGCTCACCGAGATCTTGCAGAGAAAGGGTTGCAACCTTACTTCCCTCCCAAAATCCAACGACTGCTGCACCAGGCAAGCTCTGCGAAAGCGTAATGCATGAAACTTGGCTACCGACCCCAAATGTCTTTTGAGCTTGCACCTGCACATCTCCTCCAGCCAGAGACAGCACAACTAGCGCTGCTCCATCCAATGAGACTAGGACGGTGCTGCCTTCGGTTGCGACGTCTGTAATCCGCGCCTCGCCTGTTGGCCTCCAAGACCCTTGTACCATAGAGTCCTCAGGATCGGTCACCAGAACCGTGGAGGTAGTGACCTGCACCACTCGTCCATCATCCAGATTGCCCGCGTACAGAGTACACTCGTCCATCTGACTGCCGCCGAACGCTTCCAATTCCTCAACCTCTCCAGCACTGTCGAATTTAAACGCTCGTGTGCTATTAACAAAGCTCACCACCAATGTGTCGTCGAATCCTGAGTTCTTGCTGCTTCTTAAGCGGAACATACCCGACACTGGTGCGCCCATCTCTCCGATAGCGCCCAGAGGCTCCAAGCCGACACCACTTCTTACAGACCTCAAAGAGCCATCAGTGTACGCGCCACTCCCAGTCACGATTCTAGCTTGACCGGAAGAGAATTCGTTTACCGGCGCATCCGAGGATCGGTTACCCATATCCATCACAGCAAAGTCCAGAATGGGAGCAACGTTGGCAAAAGTCTGGAGGATTTGTAGACCTTGTTCCTCTATTTTGATGACCTGACTGTCACCCTGATGACTACCGAGGAAGATCATACCACCGTCGAGATAGACTAGTGTTGAGGCCCGGGAAGTTTGGCCGAGTACGTGGAGAGTGTGGCCATTATACTCTCCTGCATCATTTTGGTGCAGGAACAGAAGATACAGCCGGCCGTAGTCGTCCGCGAGAGCATACCGTTGAGTATCGATGGCACACCAAGCGGAGAAGATGGTTGCCTCGTCCAGAGGGGTTGGCCGTATCTCGTACTCCCACTCATCCACATAGCTGATACTCGTCTCGCCCAAGATCAACACGCCATATATTGGAGGTGGCAAAGGAATAAGATGGCTAGCGCCCAACTCGACCTCACCTTGGGCTTCTCGACCCTTCTCCAGTTCAGCACTCTGCGGGTCCTCTGCTGGTCTGAGGGTAGAGTGGAATTCCAGCTCCCTGATCTTTAGGCGCATCTTGTTGCCCGCGATGACGTCTTCCCACAAGAAGGCGATTTCCGGGTTGTGATGCTTACCACCACCCTTGGGTCGCTTGTGTAGGAAACATGAGCTGCGTACGAACATCTCTGGGATCCGCACGGGGATAGGATCCTGTAGCTCGCCCACCTCGACTGCATCGGCAATTTTGCGCTTGCCCTTGCCGGCTTGTGTGATAGGGATGATGTTGACGACGCCCTCATAGCACTCCAGGCTCATGAAGCGGGCGGTCGGGTCAATGTGTACGCGGTCGCCTGTCTGGCTGTCCCGTGCTGCCTTCTCGGCGACATCGACATAGGCCTTCTCCGTCTTAAGCTGCTTGTGGACGGCATCCCAGGATAGGGTGAAATAATGATAGCGGTCAGTCCCGACGAAGAGATGGTCGGTCTGGCTACTGGAAGGACGGATCTTCTCTAGCAGCGTGACCTTGCCGTACAAGCTCTTGGTGTGCTGCAAGACCAGCTGAAATGGCGGCTGGGCATCGGGCGTGTAGATCTCGAGACGGTTGGCCTTGGCGACGATGAGGTCGACTGAATCGGGGCTGAGGAAGGAGAGCTGAATGGCGTGGCGGATGGAGGAAGGGCGGTGGATGGGGGCGAGGTAGGCCATGCTGGATCAATCAATGGATCAATCAATTAGCCGCAAAGATGCTGCAGCTTATCGTGAGGCCTGTCCCTCCTGCAGTGCTTCATCGCATTGCTCGCAGCAATTGATTGAAGCCGCCAGGGAAATTGATGGAGGAGGGTGTCGAATGATATACTACTGAAGTATGTAGTGGATCAAGCAAGTGAAGCTGCAGCTCCGCTCGATGATGACGGCTTCCTGCGCGGAGATACGTCGCGTTTAACGCCGAGCACTTTCGCCCCGCGTTGGCGTCGCGTTTTGCTGCCTCAGACGCGTCTTCCGCCAATCTCGCGACGAATCTCAACCTCACTCGTTTGGAAGGCGGATAGAGACTCTACGCACACGGGACCCCATCGCCATTGTAATACAGCTACGCTCAAACTTACCACATTCTCGCCCTCACCCCCATAAAGCAAGCCGCGCGCCTCGAGCGCTACCACCACCACCTCCATCATGGACTACAACACCTACTCCACCTCGTACGGCGCACAGGGCGGCGCTGGCGGTGGCGGCTTCATGCCCGGCTCTCAGAACGACTCCCCCAGTGCCGGCAAGCGCAGCTACGGCAAAGATACTCTCCGCCCCGTCACCATCAAACAACTCCTTGATGCCCAACATCCCCATCCTGACGCCGAGTACTTCATCATCGACGGCGCCGAATGCACCCAGGTCACCTTCGTGGGTCAGATCCGCAATATCAGCACCCAGACAACCAATGTCACCTACAAGCTAGACGACGGCACCGGCATCATCGAGGTCAAAGTCTGGATCGACACCGATACCTTCAACGATCCCGACCACCCTGGGAACCAGAAGCCAAAACCAGTCGAGCAAGGCTACGCACGATGCTGGGGCAGACTGAAAGCCTTCAACAACAAGCGTCATGTCGGTGCCAACATCATCCGCCCACTTGCGGATTACAACGAGATCCAATATCATTTGCTCGAGGCGACAGTCGTGCATCTGCATTTCACCAAGGGTCCTCTGACCGAACTGCAGCAGGCAAATCAACAGCAGAAGCAAGGCGGCGGCATGAATGGTGGAGGGTATGGGCAGTATGATGGTGCAGCAGGGGCTGGGGATGTCGGAGGCGCAAGACAGATCCCAGCCGGCATTTCTAGGTCAGCACGGCAGGTCTACACGACGCTGCTGAATGCGCCTCAGACCCATGAAGGTCTTCATGTGCAGGAGATTGCGAGCCGCGCCAATATGGAGATGGCGGAGGTGCTGAAGGGCGCGGAGGAGCTGACGGGAGCTGGGATGCTGTACACGACGGTAGATGACCAGACGTGGGCGATTCTCGATGTTTAATGTTTGCAAGCGATTCAATTCGAAATGGAAGAACATTTTCAGCATCAAATAGTGCAAAGAATTGTAATTCTTGCAAGTATGATGTCTCGCCCGTCGTGCACTGCTGTAGTCATGCTCGCATCTATTCGTGTAGTTGATCCATCTCAAGCAGCAAAGCTTTGCCATTGGTATTGCGGCTTAGGACGGCCCCATAGCCGACATGAAGGGATTAGCATCTGGCGAATGACGAAGGGTGATATAAACTGTATAGCTCAGCGATACCATGGAATGTACTACTTGAAATCATTCGCTTGTTACAAAGAAGTCAAAATGTACTTTTCACGGTCGCTGTGGTTTATGCACAAAGTGGTCAGCATGATACAGCTCGACACTTTTGCGAACATGCTTATGGGTGTGGTGGCCGTTATCCTCTACAATATGCAATCATACCGCTGCGCGCGAATCTGCTAGGCCCATTATCTACCATTGGGCAGAGAAGAACATATTCAGGGATGGGAGAACAGCATCCCCCTTTGGGAATCCCAATGTCGACCAGATGTGCAACGCCTCTACAACCTCAACGCATGTGTTCTCCTCGTTTGCTTGTTCTCATTGATGGTAAAGGAGAAGATGGTGAGGTAACTGTTCTCACATTGTCGGTAGAGGCGTCAACATGCCTACAACTACATCACAAACTATGGTTGCGGCCATTCCAGACCTTCATAGTCTTCGGCCAGTCCGAAGTAAGAAGAGTCCAAAACTGATGGTAGTAAGCCCCTACACAGTCGAGATTCGAAAGCTCGAAGACTTCATGTATGTCTCGGCTTATAGATTGCTAAAGTAAGACCGCTTTGTACCGGATAAAACAAGATCAAAGAAATCTTTCCGCTCTACGACATGCGTCTCCGAGGTTGTAGCTACATACGTAGAGGCATCTTAATAGTGCAATGCTATTAGTGTTAATTCTTGATATTCATAGGAGTGCCATTCTACGGTAGATGCTTTTCCATACATGTGAAGAAGGTCATGTGACGACGGACCTAATGTGGAAGGAGTTTTGCCACATTTTGGCTTCAATCACATGTCAGCCATTTTGTAACAGAAATCTTTCCGCATTTTGGAAGACTGTCATGTGACGAAAGTTATTTTGGGGAAGAAATCTTGCCAGATGTGGGCTTCGACCATATAATGGCAGCCATTCTAAGGCAGAAGCTCTTCCCCCTTTTAGTGATTTGTTTTGCGAAAGTGGCCAGTCTATGCCAAAGACTCAATCCGAAGGTGGTTTTAGAGCCTTGAAGACATACATTCTTTTCTCTCGTTGTATAGTATTGCGCCAAGCTTCTCACGATTCGAGTATGCTAGCGAGCCAAGAGAGAAGAAGAGGACGAAGTTATACAGAGAACTGTTCCGCTGTGAAAACAAGGCGATACAAAGGATTACCGCTACAGTCGTTCATCTATCCTTATGAGACCCCTTCAAAACGAAGTCAAACCCTTCGAAATGAAAGCTTTCTGCTTGCAAGGTCCCTAACAGAGGTGCATATCATCCAGCCTTGAGACCGCGGACTCCTAAAGTAGTTAGTAAAGACTATGCTGGCGGTCGTTTCTCAATGTAGAGACAGCTTGCATTGCACGGTTAGTGAAAGTGGACGAAACTTCGTTTAAAGAAGATCAAGGCTTTGCTACAAGTTAGCAGAGTTTGAAGAAGAGGATGCAGCTTTCGCTTACCACGGTGTCAAGCGCGTACGCCGTAATAATGCCTACAACAAGGCCGAAGCTAAGTAGGAGTGTGCGTCGGACGGACCGGCTTTTCTGAAGCAAGGTTCGAAGGTCGACAGAAGAGAAGCAGTACTTTAAAAACTCCTAGCCGCATAGGACAGTGAATGCGACTACAAAGCTCGCAAAGATCGTCGCAGTGTCTGGATTCCCAAAGTCCGTGGGCTACTTGTTGTAAGAGTGCTAGTAGAGCCACATAGGAAGCGTACAGAGTGCTGCCAGCGAGCTCAAGATGCGATGATATGCCTATAGAGTAATGTGGATGCCTTGGCTGAAGGTGGGAGTAAATGTGTCTGCGGCGATCGTCCAAGCCCGGCTCCAAAACGCCACAGCCTTGTCGATGTGGAAGTTGCTAGTCAAGAAGACATTTGGAGTTGTCAGCCTTGAAAGCCATGCTGGAACCAGAAGCAGCTGTTTGCCTGCCCGTAAAGCTACATCGTTAAGTCTCTGCGATAGTAGACGGTACTGGCTGCCTACTAGCCTGCGCAGGTGTTCTGTTGCATTCCATAGGTCTTGCACAGTAATAGCGAGACTTTTGCAGGTTGTGTGTGTTGTATGCGAGACGGTTTCAATGATTTTGATCGCCTGACGACAGAGCTCTTCAAAGTCGGCCTATATGGGAGCGCGGAGGGACGGTATGACTCTCTTCAAAAAGTTCACGACGCCATTAAAGCGAGGTTCGGAGGGAGGAGCCAGAGCTTTGTAGGCCCGCAAGTTGATAGTGTAGTTCGCGATGGGCATCTTGATAGTAGCCTGGGATACGAAGGTAGTAAGGAGTATGATGGCACAGTAACGAGGCTCTTATAAATACCGGCGTGCGGTTTGCTACCGCAAGAGCTTTCCTTAGTCTTCTTTGATTAGACGAACCGGCATGCGAATGTCTTCATCGCATGAGCTAACGACAAAGGCCGAAGAAGAAGAGTTTATTGTAGCTACGCGGGTCACAAACAAATGCAGGTGCCAAACGTGAAAGGCAGGATTACTCTAAAGAGCGAAGAACAACTTACAATCTTTATGAAAGTTCATCTTTGTCTACGCTTCTCTTCGTAGCATGATTGTTTGGACATGTACATAGAATGCCTGTCTCTAAAGTCACCTACGAAGGTCGTCCGTGAAGAAAAGAGTCCGTTTAGACAGCATCGAAGATCACAGCCTACTACTATTGTTCGATACAGCTTCATGTGGGTCGTTACAGCGCTTCAAGACTATGCCCGCAATACCGCAGTTGGATTCCTTATAGTGGCAGCAGATCTCGCTTGGGTCGCAATAACGATAATTGGGATCGTTACGGGTGTAGCGTTAGTGGCAATCCTCGCAATGAAGATGGTAGTGCTTGCCTGGAACTATCCAGCGGCAAGTTACGCATTGATCTTAAGGAAATTTGGCAGCTACATTAGGACGTCCGACCTTGGTTACCGCTTCGTAAATGGGTTGCGTTGTCTCTGGCAAGCTCGACACCAGGCCTACTAAGGCTGCATAAGGATGTTTGTTACTAGTTTGTTCATCTTCGACGTTGTTTTCTAGGAGTGGCCAGAAGCTGCATCGACGGCAGTTGGTACAGGTCTCATCGGAATCTCGCTTCTTGCTTTCCGGCTCCTGCCCCAATGGATGCAAGAAAGGGCACATGCACTTTCAGGGAACTGAGAACCCTGTCTCAGAGGGAAAATCAGGGGCCTGTGAACATGAGCATTCGCCGAGAATCCGGTGCAGGTCCGGATGTACGCAGCCTGGAATGCAGTTGCGGTGGCAAAAGCCACACGCACGATGGCTCGAGAGCTCATAGCACCGGCTGCGTGTGATGATTTTGCTACACCGTTTGCAGAATTTGTACTAAACAGGTGCGTCCGGGGCCATGTCGATGTCGTCAAACTGATAGTATGCGCTCTCAAGCAGATCGGTTGTCGCAGCCAAGCAGCCAACAACCCTTAGTACAAGCGCCCCTTATGACGAAGAGGCGGCGAAGCCGCTGCGAATGATGTTGCCGTAGGTGATGTGGTAGAAGAAATGCAGGGGAAGGATGCTAAGAAGGGCTGTCGATGACCGGAACACGAAGTGTTCTAATGGTGGTCTCAGAGGGGATGAGAATCACGATGCCACATCACGACTTGCTCTCGGATCAAGCACACGAGGACTAGAACTAGCCCTGTCGGCCTGGCATTATACGTGAGTTGGAGAGACCCAACTACCAAAGTCGACAAATGTATAGCTCTCCCGAAAGACTGTCGAGAAAGTGGTGAAAGACTTTACGCTCCTTTGAGTCATGGATTAGACGCTTCAACTGTTGCAAGTATGTGTTGCGAAGATTAGTCTTTGACATGTCGCTCTTCAGAAAGCGAAGATTGCTGTACACGTTTAGAAGACATCCCACGTCCTCCGCAACATGCAGGCCGTCCGTGGTAAGGTTGCCGACAATGGCATGGACCTCATCTACCAATGCTTTCCGCAGCTCCATCTCCTCTTTTTTGGCTGGCACTCCGTGTTTCCTTCTCTTCTTGGCTTCCTCCTGTTCCCCAACAACCCGGCCGTGGAAGCTCTGTGTTGCCGCTATTGCTACTGCGAGGCTTTGGCTGAAAGTTAGATCTGCGCCTTGCAGCTTCGTGACAAGGGAGAAGGTACGCTGCATTTCCACTTGCACCGCAGACGAACTGCCGACATGTATGACTGTATTGGCTACTGAGCCAATGAGACGTTCGACGACGGCGTCATACGTTTGGTAAAGTTGCCGTGCGGATCGCTCGTAGTCTTGGAGCGCAGAAGTGATGTTGTCAGAGGAGTCCGATTAGTGCAGCAGTACGAAGTTGGCCTGTCGCAGGCGGCTAGCGTAATAGGATCCAAAGGTCAAGGCCGGTGGTGAGGTGCAAACGCTATAACGGAGAAGCAACGCGGCAATAACAGAGATGGCGATACCGATAGCAAAAGCGCTGACATGCCAGCCGCCGAATTTGGATACAGCGGGCGTACCAGACCCTAATAGGGGCGACAAATGTGATCGTTGTGATGCTCGGGTTGCTCGGGATGCTGGGGATGCTAGGGATGTTAGAGATGTTGGAGATGTTGGAGATGTTGGAGATGTTGGAGATGTTGGAGATGTTGGAGATGTTGGAGATGTTGGAGATGTTGGAGATGTTAGAGATGTTGGAGATGCTGGGGATGCTGCGGTCAGAGGCCGCAGGCGAGGCAAAGCAGAGGAGTTGGACGTGCGGGCTGGGGTTCGCCCGATTATAGTGTCTTCGGTCTCTAGTTGTAACGCTAACGATGGTATCTCGGCCTAATCATGGACATTTCGACTGGCTGAAGATCCGGACTCTGTGACTTTCTGGGACCGAAGGGCACGCCGCTCATGCTCGTCTAGAGGCGGAAAGACTGTACTTCCCACCGCATCCATTCCGTAGACTAAAGTCACTAGATAGTAATTGAAATATTCTCGTTGCTGCGAAATAGGTACAGCAGCTTTGCAACTGTGATTTGTTTGTTTGATGTTATCATTCGTTATTACGATAAGGAAGTTCTCCGCAATTACCAACCTAGGCTGCAGTCCCCGCTTTTACCGCAACATTGTTGTAAAGGACTACATCTGTTGTCTTAGACACATAGTGCCTAGAGCTTATAATGAGATAGAGACTAAACACCTATGGCTGTAATTAGACTACACTACTAAGCAATGAACGACTCTACTAGCGTAACACTACAACTAGTTAATCGTAACAACTATAGGCTAATTTTCCCGCATTATTGGAAGCAATACTTTACCGTATCGTCCTAATAACTACTAAGAAATCGCACGAGAGGATAGATACTAAGATTAAAACTTGTTACGTAGAAGTTAGTTATCGCTAGACTTAATAAAGAGAAAAAAAAACAAAAAAAACTAAAATGCCTCTTAATAGGATCTTATCTCTCTCCGCTACTCGATACTACAATATAACGATTCGAAGTGTTAGGAGACCCCTATACTATCTTTTTATAGACTCTATCGCGCTCTTATGTCTCCTAGTATAAGTATATTAATTATTTATACGGTCTACGAGTAGTAGTAAGATACAATACGTATCCTTTGCTATATAGTAAGGGCTTAGTTAGTACGTTAGATAGATATCGTTTTGTAGCTTAGTATATATTTGTTACGAACACGTGAGACAGACGGAGCGATTGGACAAGATAAGACGGACGCTAACGGGATGGACATGGCTAAACGGAGCCATCTCCAGAAGAATCACGAACCGAAGGTCACGTGAGTGAGCAAGACGAGAAATGCTCACCATGCTCGCCTCAAAGGAGGGGACGCTAGCGAGCAAGACGAGAAATGCTCACCATGCTCGCCTTAAAGGAGGGGACGCTAGCGAGCAAGACGAGAAATGCTCACCATGCTCGCCTTAAAGGAGGGGACGCTAGCGAGCAAGACGAGAAATGCTCACCATGCTCGCGTGAAGACACGAATCTCTTATGTATATAACTAGGCATGTTTCTCGATTAGGAGTTCGTGTGTTCAACTTATGTTGCAATGCGACTGTTAGGTAGAGAACCAACAGCCTTGTCACAATTAGTTATCCTACAACCCAGTTGTCTTGACACATTTGTTCCAAAGAGCTCTAAACCCGTGACACTACTTCGTAGGGTCGCAACACTTTGAACACCCTCAAGGAACTTTGTACCTCAGACAACAATGGCTCCATCCGAGAACCGAGACACTAGCGTTCAGCAACGTACCAACGACAACAATATCAAAGTCGCCAAACCGGACTACTACTATGGCGATCGATCGAAGCTCGACGACTAGCTCAACCAGATGGCACTTTACTTTCGTTTCGAAAACATTACTTAGGATCCCAAGAAGACCTTACTTGCATCCTCTTACCTTAGGGGACAAGTCCAACAATGGATCCGACCCAGACTGCATGAAGTCTTGCATCAGAACATCGACACTAAAGGGATCTTTAACAGCTGGGATAACTATGTCAAAGCTATTCGAAACATCTATGGATTAAGTAACGAAAAACAAGTCGCCATCCGAGTTATCTAACACTTGAAACAGAAGACGTCTACTTCGCAATACACCGCCAAGTTTAGGGAATATTTAGGCAAAACTAGTTGGGATGACCAAGCCTTACTCACTATGTATTACACTGGACTTAAGGACGACGTCAAGGATGAACTCATGCGCTTAGGTGCATCTCACGACACTCTCGAACTAATGATTCAGGATGCTATCGAAATTGACGATAGGCTCTACGAGAGGAAGATAGAAAAACGCCACAATGGACAGTATCGCGGACGATCTGGCTACAACTCTACCAGCTAGACTAGAGGGTCTCGTCGCGATCCTAATGCCATGGAATTGGATATTATCCAACGCAAGCCAAGAGGAAGAGGCATGCGCGGAGCCAAGGGTAAAGGGAAGTTCCAAGCGAACGGCAACAGAGGAAAGAAACGCGAAGGACCGGAGTGCTACAATTGCTACAAGATAGGGCATTACGCACGAGATTGCCGCGGACGAAAGGTGCGACCGCAGGAGCAGCTCAACATGATGCTAGTGAAGGAACCCATCGACGAAGCAAACGATGGACGAGGCGCCTACGATGTATCAAAACTCGTTGAGGAACCAAAGACGGAACCAGACCATAAGGCTGTGCATTGGACGGGTTGCTACGACGACTATTGCAAGACCCACGAATTAGACAAGCAAGCAAGTGGTCACTATCCCAAGAAGCCACGCAAGGCTAGGATGGAATTCAACGTGATGATACGAGGCCAGCCGCTACAGCAGATGAGAGACTTAGGAAATTCCTAGAGAGGAAGGTCTCCACCACCATTCAATTGGGAGGACGCAACTCTGCAAGAAAACACACCCCCTGAGCAGGAAGAAGAACTGCTAGAGGAAGAAGAATCTCTACAAAATAACGACCCCGAACCGGAACTTACGGGACCAAACCTGGAACAACTACAAATGATAGCGCAGACGATAGCAGCGCAGGACGGTAGTTCATCAGAGGAAGAATATACAGATGACGAAGAGCTAGACGACCTTGAAATATCGACATTCACCATTCAAGGATCTGAACCCATCAAAAGGATAATGATCTTTATCATGCATTAACTCGAGACTGTATTCCCCAAGATCCAAGGGAAACGACGACTTCACCCGATCGAGTTCGACAACATGCTCAACCGAATTAGAGCAATGTTCTGGAACTATCGACTTGTCAACGTCGATTACGATGTAGCAGCATACGTGCAGGAACGACCACCGATTGGAAGCACATTCCAACCTAATGGAAGCTATGTAACGCCCGATGGAATCCACATTCCCAGAAGCGTTAGAGAACGAATCCAGATCATTAAGGCACGACTTCATGAACTACACCGAATCCAGGAAGCTTATCAAGAAGACCTCATATCGTTGGAGGCAATGCGACACAAGTTGACCGAGTCCACGAAGCAATGGGAACTAAAGCCCATAGGACCACCAGTGCAACTACCAATATGGAGAAACATGATACTAGGGCACGTTAAAGCCACTGTCAAAGGACAAATCAAGGTATTAGTGACACAAGGAAAGGTTATCCTAGGCCCACGACATGGACCCCTTAATTGGGAGATCTGTCTCGAAGACGCCAACTCGCTAGGATACTATTCAAAAAACGAAGGATCCCTGCCGACAGGAGCAGTCGCCAGGAAGTAAACATTATCGAAGCTCCCACAGCATTAGCAGCACCGGTATTCCGTACCAAATGCATTGTTAATGGACACGCAACACAAGCTATGATCGATTCCGGAGCTAGCGGAAACTTTATATCGACCAGCTTTGTCCAGCGAAACGGGATCGCTACCCGACGAAAGAAAGACGGCGGATACGAATTGATGGTCGCAGATGGATCATCTCTATCCGAAGTGGACAGCGAAACAATGCCGCTAGTCCTAGCTATCCAACAGCACCACGAGACTGTCAGCCTGGATATCGTTGACATGGCCAGTCACGACATCGTGATGGGGACACCTTGGTTGGAAAAGCACAACCCTCTAATAGATTGGAGGAAAAGAGTACTCAAGTTTGAGCGATGCGGTTGCGTTACCGACATCCACCCTACGCATCGACAGCGTGCGATGGTAGATGAGGAAAGACAGTTCTGTGAATTAGAACGTCAACCGATAACATACTCCGATAGAAACGGCAAGGAGATGGTCTCCACGGACACTAAGCTAGCCCAGCCAGGTCATAAGGTGAGAGATAAAGGGAGAACTAACGCACCTCCAGAGATCCCTGAAGAGTTTAAGATATGGAAACCGCTCTTCCAGGAAGAGGAAGGATTAGCCGCCTTACCTAGACATCAACCATGGGATCACCGAATACAACTTCAGCCCGGCAAAGATCCACCATGGGGGCCACTATATAGGTTATCCGAAAAAGAGCTCGAAGAGCAACGACGATGGCTGAAAGAGAAGAGCGACAAGGGATGGATAGAGAAATCCCAATCGCCAGCCGCTTCACCAGCAATGTTCGTTCCAAAGAAAGGAGGAAAACTACGAATGGTAATCGACTATCGACGACTCAACGAAGTCACGGTCAAAAACCGATATCCACTACCCAACATCGAAGAAATGCAGGATCGACTTACCGGAGCAAACTGGTACTCAAAGATCGATCTACGAGACGCATTCTACGCAGTACGAATGGCCAAGGGAGAAGAATGGAAGACAGCTTTTAGGACACGCTACGGACTCTACCAATTTCGAGTCATGCCAATGGGACTTACGAACGCCCCAGCGACATGTCAGCAGCTCGTTAATGATGTACTACGAGACTTACTGGACATCACCGTCATAGCATACGTCGACGACATCTTGATCTTCACCCGAGGAAGCCGAGAACAACATACCAAAGACGTACAAGCAGTGCTAGAACGACTTAGCACAGTGGACTTCAAGACCGCACCCGAGAAATGTGAATTCTACAGGAAGGAAATCGAATTCCTAGGATTCATTATTAGCACTACTGGAATCAAGATGGACCCGAAGAAAGTACAATCCATCGAGGAATGGCCAACGCCAAAGACAGTCAAGGATATCCAAGCCTTCTTAGGACTCGCAAACTACAACAGGAAGTTTGTCGAAGGATACTCCAAGCTTGCAATCCCACTTACAAGTCTTACGAAGAAAGACACCAAATTCATGTGGACGGATAAGTAAGAAAAGGCATTCCAGCAACTTAAGCAAGCATGCATACAGTCACCAACACTTATGCTATTCGACACCAAGAAACCAGTACAAGTCGAAACCGACGCATCCGACTTAGCGATAGGTGCTTGCCTCACTTAAGAACATGATGGCAAGAGACACCTAGTGACGTATTACTCGAGAAAGATGACGCCAGCGGAACAGAACTACGAGATTTATGACAAAGAACTGTTAGCGATTGTTGCAGCATTGCGACACTGGAGAGTTTACTGTAAAGGAGCTATAGGACTAACGATATACACCGACCACAAGAACCTTCAATACTTCACAACTACCAAGGATCTATCGCGTCGACAGTGTAGATGGTCAGAGCTACTCGGACAATACAAGTTCGATATCCAGTATACGCCAGGAAAAGACAATGGGCGCGCAGATGCGCTAAGCAGACGAAGCGACTACATGGAAGGAAAAGAGCAAAACCCAAAAGCAATGCTCAAAGTCAACAGAGACGGGAGCCTTACCACGAACACACAGGAGTTCAACCACATACTCCGAGTTCTACGAGATGAACAAGAAGAGTTCCCCATCGAACATGGGAAGTACCAAGTTCCACCAGAAAAGGAATACGAATGTATCAAAGACCACCATGATAGCCGAACCACAGGACACCCAGGAATAACGAGAACGATCGACTTGATTAGACGGAACTTTGCCTTTCCACAGATGCGAAAGAAGGTTACCGATTACATCAAACAATGCGACAGTTGCCAAAAGAACAAGGCATCACGACATGCAAAGTATGGCAATCTCCAGTTCCGAGAACCGTCGGACACGCCATGGAGAGAGGTTACGATGGACTTCATCACGAAGTTGCCAGCATCTAAGGACCCAGCCACAGGAGTCATTTATGATTCAATACTTGTCATGGTAGACACTTTGACCAAGTATGCACACTTCGTACCATGCGAAGAATCAATGACAGCCATGGAACTCGCACACCTCATACTGGACAGGCTAATTAGACATCATGGAATTCCAGAAAGCTTTATTACCGACAGAGATAAGCTGTTTACATCAAACTTCTGGAAATCGCTCATGGGACAAATTGGAATAAAACACAAGCTATCGACAGCATTCCACCTAGAGACGGATGGTCAGACTGAAAGGACAAATCAGTCACTCGAAACATATTTACGGCACTACGTCAACTACGCACAAGATAATTGGGTTGCACTACTACCAATGGCACAACTAGCATTGAACAATAATGCGTCGGAGACAACACGACAAACGCCATTTTTCCTCAACTACGGAAAGACGCCCAATTTATTCATGGAACCAAGGACGTCAGTAAGAGCCGACAGAGCCATACTTATGGCAGGAGAATTGCAAAAGGCACACAAGACTGCCCAAGATGCAATCCGACATTCGCAACAGCGAATACAGAAGCAGCGATTCAAGGAATCAAAATTGGCACCTCAGCTTAGGAAGGGGGATAAGGTATACCTTCTGACGAAGAACCTAAAGACAAAGCGGAAAACAAAGAAACTGGATCATGTTAAGGTCGGACCATTTTTGATTGCCGAACAGAAAGGAGCAGTTAGCTACCGACTTAAACTTCCACCAGACGCCAAGATCCATCCAGTATTCCATGTATCCTTATTGGAACCCGCACACCCCGACGCCACGCTGCAAACAACGTTCCATTACCAGGAACAAGAAGACGACGAGTACGAAGTCGAAAGGATCGTAGACTACGACAAGAAAAGTCAGCGATACCTTATCAAATGGAAGGGGTATCCCAGTGAGGAAAACACATGGGAACCACTCACCAATCTTAACTGCCCGAAGATGCTACGCTAGTACCGCCGGAAAAGTTAACGGATTGATCCATGTTTC
Organism: Hortaea werneckii; assembly: GCA_037044905.1. Classification (NCBI taxonomy): domain Eukaryota; kingdom Fungi; phylum Ascomycota; class Dothideomycetes; order Mycosphaerellales; family Teratosphaeriaceae; genus Hortaea; species Hortaea werneckii. The sequence continues at coordinate 67,544 of JBAOKB010000107.1, read as the reverse complement.
CGAGCGTTTCCATCATCAAAGGAGTAAGACCCATGGTAGCAGCCGCCGCAGGACAGTCATTAGTTTCGAAGGCACCTTCAGCCTCCATTTCCGACGCAAGACATTCGGCCTTCCGAGCCGCCCGACCCTTAGCTTGACGAAGAATCTTCTTGTTTCGCATCAACCGAGCCATTACGACGGCCAGCAGTTCCTCGTCCTCGTCGACCTTGCGCTGGTACTCCTCTCGAGTCTTGTCAAGGGACTCCCAAGACATGTTCACACATTTCTTGCCCTGCCGCACGCACTCGGAGCACCGGAGGTTGGATGAGTTGGACATGGCGATACAAAGATGGTTGTGCAAAGAACAGCGTTCGCACGGAAAGAATACTAGGCGACCGTTTCTTTCGATTTCGTTCGCAAGACGCAAGCGCTTTGTCTTAGAAAGAGAAACCTCTGAAGAAGACGACATCTTATGAGAACAAGGTGGACCAAACTACGGAAACTAAGAATCGCGGGGATCGCGACATCATAAGCTTCAGGGACGAAGCTAGACTGGAAGAGGGATGGTGTTACGAACACGGTCACGGGACGCTCGAACCCGAAGCGATTGGCTAGTAAGGACTGGAGCAAGGAAAGGTCACGTGATCAGTATGCAGGAGAGCGCTGCCTTGGCAGGCGAACCACTGCATATATGCAAGAGGCCGACCGGTCGACGAGCGACCCGGCGACCTTGGAGCGCCGGACCGCTGAGCGACCCAGCGAACTATTGCATGAAGACACGAATCTCTTATGTATATAACTAGGCATGTTTCTCGTTAGGAGTTCGTGTGTTCAACTCATGTTGCAATCCGACTGTTAGGTAGAGAACCAACAGCCTTGTCACAATCAGTTATCCCACAACCCAGTTGTCTTGACACATCTGTTCCAACGAGCTCTAAATCCGTGACACTACTTCGTAGGGTCGCAACACTATTGCCGCTAACTTAACCGAGATAAAACTAAGGCTTACTAATATAGGTCTACTCTAAGACCGCTTCGTAGCGGTATAGATAGGCTCGTTATAAAGAAGTAGGCTTCGGACAGCCTCTAGACTATATTAGACAGTATACTTAGAAGTAGTAGATAGAGAATACAAGTATTTTAGTAGTATGTATCTAGGCTATAAAGTATTAATAGTTTAATATATATGTTTCCGTAGTCCTTTTAGTACAATTATGCTAATCGAGCGTCTAATCCCCCTAAGTATAGTTTAAATACTGTCGTTCGTCCCCCTTCCCTAATCCTACCAATCTATCTAAATCCTTAAGCTTAAAAGTATACCTTCTACTCGTTCGTCGCCGCCTAAACCGTAGCCTCTGCCGCGAGGGGACGTAGCGTCGGCTGTTAAGGATTATAAACTAGAAAGGCTATACGTGTAGTATTGCGATTGTAAGCGCTCTACTATAAGGTCCGTTATTATAAAGCTAGGACACGTCGGAGAGGAGCTATGCGGCACAATAGCCGAGAATATAAATGCTACGGTGCTATTCTAGGTTAAATTCTCTGCTACACTTAGGCTACTACGCATGTACTTCGATGCTTATTGCCCCGCGTCGCGCACGCGTTTCTATAACGTTAAAGTAGTACGCGTAACACGCGGGCGGAACGGACGCGCGAGGAACGCGCGGGGTTATATACATAGCACAAAACAAGCCATTATGTTTATATTTAACAACAATTAATAAGCATTTACTCTTTAGCTAGCTACATTAGCTTTTCGTAGTAAGACTGCCTCGCTACGTAGAAGCTAGGTCTTAAGGCGCATCTTAATAGACCGCCTTACCAATTGTTGCAAGAAGTATTATATCGCTAGAGCGCCATTTAACATGCGCGACTAGGCTTTCTATTACAATGGCCTAGCAATCTTCTAAATCTGTCTCCACTCTTGCTAACCTTCACAATGCTAGTAGTGACTTTGATTAGATATGTTAGCTATTCTGTTAAGGCTAGCACGAGAGCGCAGAAGAGAGCGGACAGATGCCGCCCCCTTTCTCCTCGCAAATTAATACCTAGACACGAGAGATACTCGAGAGTGCCGTAGAGAAACCGTAGAGAAACAAGTGCGGCTCCGCTCCGCGCACCACAGCGCTAATCTAACAGCGCTACTTCATGCACCTCCAGCGTTCTTAGTATGTGACCTGTTTGGATTCTTTAGGCTCACTGCGCTTAAAAGCAGAACTTTCCTCGGTTTACTGCGCCCATTCTTCTACGCCGCAGGAGGACTCACTCAACAAATAGCATTTGAGGCACTAACTCGCGCCCGATCGCAAGCCGTCGGTGGATTAAGTCGAAGGCAAATCAAGAGAAGGGCGGCAACACCGGAAATGGGGGAGCCCTGGAAACCAAAACATGCTAGAGCTGCCCTTGCTCTCTAGCGAATGGATGCCCGCAACGCAGCGAAAGAGCATGACATCTCTCCGGAGCAAGAAACAGATCGGGGACATGAATCAACTCCAGAGCATGAAGTCGTCTAAGACTGTAATTCAGCCCTGAAGCATAACTCAACTCTGGAGCATGCTTCAACCCTGGATCTTAGTTCAACTCTGAAGCATTTTAGTACATCGACGCCACTGCAGCAGGCTCCGTTCCCTCTATGTAAAGAAGAACGTCTTCCGAGTTCCGGCAGTGTTTCTGCAAGCCCTGACCTACGACAAGGCATACCTCGCAACGATCGTCTAGGCGCAGAAGAGGGCGGCAGTGTCTCCGCAAACTCCAATCTACGACAAGGTACCTTTCAAAGCGACTCTTTGGGCACAGATGAGGATGGGGACGCAAGCATGTTGCTTGCTTCGGTTGCCCAAGAGGGTGAGATCTTCGTCTTAGCACCCGAACGCTTTAGGAGATCTACCTCCCCCATTCCGTCTCCTGAGTTGGCACGGGCAGGTGACAGGAGTCTCCAAGACTCGTTTAGTGCGGAGAACTACAATGAAATGTGGGCATCTGTTCAGCAATCATTCACAACACCACCGACGAAACGCGTACAAGACACCACGTATCCTGCGATACCCTAGAAGCGGAAGGCTTCTCAAGCCTCGCAGGACGAACCCCTCGTGTCAACACAAGATCGGGACCCCGGCACCCCAGAGCTGTTGGCACTAACTCATGTACCCGGCGCAAAGGACAAAACAAGTTCTATGGAGCCACGCGTTAGCCATGACTCCCAAGAGGACGTGCTCCTAGCTACATAGAAGGCGGACGGCATAAAAGCTCAGAACGTATCTCATCTCAATTAGGAACAGTCGCTAATGCTCCGAGGCTATCGATCTTTGTCCCCTAACAGCTAGCTTAGCAATAACGCTATTAACATAGGCCTTGCTGCTTTAAACCCTAATCCAGATCGCTTCTACATTTTCGACACCGCGTTTGTATAGGCTAATTAGTAGAGTTAAGCGAAAATATCTTATAGGGTCGCAAAAGCACTATAGCAAAATTAAAAGTTGTGTACCTTAATATGCCCTATTAATCTATTGTAGTCTTACTAGATACTAGGAATAATAGAAGTGCCGTAGCGTTAGGTACTTATTTTCGATTCCTTAAATACCTTCCTATACTCTTTAGAATAGGTTACGACTATATAATGCCTAGCTAAAGCGATCCTAGATAACATAGGAGACAAAGCTACTAATATCTCTATACCTTAGAAGGTCGCGAAACTATAGATAAATCTATAATAGTAAGACTCTTTTAACTATAGGATTTATATAACTCTTTTAACTATAGGATTTATATTATTATAGCCGCGACCTTATATATATATAGTATCCTTAATCGATTTCTAGAATTAGATACTCTTATATAGAGGCGACTTATAGCTACTATAGTCTTCCTATAGCTCCTAGTCGCTAAAGAGCTTAGCGTACTAGTCCTCTTACCCTAAGAGTAATTACTAACTATAAGTAGTAAGCTTAGCTTAGAAGGCAATTATAACGTACCCTAGTTATAGTAAGGCTAAGGAAACTAACGGGATATAGATTAAGGTCTTTATAACCGAGCTATTAAAGCCTAAGATTATCTACGCGAGCTCTAATTAATCCTAAGAACCTATTTAAGCGAATCTTTATTAAGACAAAACAAGTATATTAAGATAGGAGCTCTTCTTATAGAGATACTAGACTACGTAGCTAAATTGTAGGAGCTCGATAATACTCCCGAGGTTACGTAAATTATAAGCTTAATATCTAAGGAATTATCTAAGAACAAAAGATTATATAGAGGTATATAGACCTCCTTTTTAGCTTAAGCTTAGCTTCTTATACTACTAAACATATAATAGTAAGTATATAGCAATATCTAATAGCTTAATAGGGTAGTAGATCGTCTTAATACTACTAATAAGATTCTAGACAACGTCTAATATTATAGCTTATACATAACTCCTTTAGCTACTATAATAGGTAGAGAAGCGGATTTTTATCGTAATTAGTATATAATTAAGAGCTATAGGAGACTATTATAAAGTGTAGGGAACGCAAGTTACTAAATATTTTAAGTATTAAGGATAGCTATTAATAGCGAGGGAAACTTCTATTATACTATATAGTTCTATAATCTCCTTAGTCTTATCGTTATTTTTTATTTTAACTACTACTATATACTACTAGTTAGGGCGCATACCTAGTCTAGAAAGGATCTCTTTTTAGCTATTATGTTTATCGTATCCTAATCGATATCTTAGTCTTTACTTATAATAATATACTTCTTTTAGGCTCTTATAGCTCTACTATATACGGCCTTCTAAGGCAATAGCTTATTAGATCTTAAACTACTACTACGTGCTCGGCGATATATAATATTAATTTTGTATATAGCTATAGATAATATTAGCGTATTAGATTTACGTACATCCTATAGCTAACGTCGCTATAGTAGGCTTATATTTCTTAGAGGTTCTACGTTTTTCTTAAACTAAGTACCTAGGGTAGACGTTAGAGTAGATAGTAGTAAGAGGAAATAGGACTATAAAATTATGTTCCTTTAAATATTATAACGAAGGTCTTAGAGTAGGTATATATAAGACATAAACAAGTAATCGTTATAGCTATATATTAAAGTATACCTCCTATATAGTAAGTTTACCTATTATTCCTCTTCTATACTTCTACTAGTAGCAACTTAGCTTCTATATATATCGTCGTCTTCGTCTATACTATCGTCTTAATATATGTCGTTGTCTTTATCTATATTATTGTCCTTAGTACTACTATTACCAACAACCTTAAATATAAGTAGATCTTTATTGTCGTTTTAGGTCGCTATAAGTAGCGCTATCCTCTAATTAGCCTCGTTATTAACTAGCGAGCCTTTAAAAGTTATCTTATTATAGACTCTCTCTATATAACTATAGACTAAGTATACGAGATAAACTTCTCGTAGTCTAGTTACTCTACTAAGAGTAATTGTATTTGTTGTCTCTCTACTACTAGTATATAGAGTAGATAGCGATATAGTAATAGCTTATAGTAATCCCTTAAAAATGTAAAGCGCTAGTATACTAAAGGTATAGTGTTACGACCCTACGAAGTAGTGTTACGGGTTTAGAGCTCTTTGGAACAGATGTGTTAAGACAACTAGGTTGTGGGATAACTAATTGTAACAAGGCTGTTAGGCCTCTACCTAATAGTCGGATTGTAACATAAGTTAAACACACGAACTCCTAATAAGAAACGTGCCTAGTTATATACATAAGAGATTCGTGTCTTTATGCATCTAATCGCCTAGTCGCTTAGCGATTAGTCGCTTAGTAATCGCTCGGTCGCTCGTCGACTAGTCGACTACTTATATATATATAGTTAGTCGCCTACTAAGGCAGCGCTTACTTGTATACTAGTTACGTGACCCTTGTCTCCTCTAGCCCCTACTAGCTAATCGCTTCGGGTCTAACTGTCTCGTAACCGTGCTTGTAATACCATCCCCCTTTTAGCCTAGCTTCGTCCCTAAAGCTTATAATGTCGCTGTCCCCCGCGTTCCTTTTGTAATAGTTTGTAGTAGTCTTTTTTCCTACGATGTCTCTACAACTAGAAACTTCTTCTTCTAAGAAAAGACGCTCGCGTCTAGCTGCCGAAATTAAAAGGAACGGTCGTCCTGTCTTCTTCCCGTGTAAACGTTGTTCTATATACAACCATCTTTGCATTATTATGTCGAACTTAACCAACCTTCGGTGTTCCGAATGCGTCCGTTAAGGCAAGAAATGCGTTAACATGTCTTAGGAATCCTTAGACCGAACTCGGGAGGAGTACTAGCGCAAGGTAGATAAGGATAAAGAGTTGTTGGCTACCGTAATGGCTCGGTTAATGCGAAACAAGAAGATTCTTCGTTAAGCTAAAGGTCGGGCGGCTCGGAAAGCTAAACGTCTTGCGTCGGAAATGGATACGGAAGGCGCCTTTAAGGCTAACGAGAACTGTCCTACGGCGGCTGCTATAGTAGGCCTTACTCCTTTAATAATGGAGACCCTAGGTAACATGGATTAATCTATTAACTTCTCTAGTAGTACCGGCGTAGCATCTTCGGGCAGTTAAGGTTAGTAAGTAGTTCCCATGTGTTTTCGTCGCTAGGGTATCCTTTCTACTTAATAAGATATCGCTAACTCTTCCTATCGTAGTCTATAATTTTTTCGACTTCGTATTCGTCGTCTTCTTGTTCCTAGTAGTAGAACGTTGTTTGTAGCACGGCGTCGGGGTGTACGGGTTCTAATAAGGATACGTGGAACACTAGATAGATTTTGGCGTCTAGTAGAAGCTCGAGTCGGTAGCTAACTGCGCCTTTTCGTTCGGCAATCAAAAACGGTCCGACTTTAACATAATCTAGTTTCTTCGTTCTTCGCTTTGTTTTTAGGTTCTTCGTTAGAAGATATACCTTATCCCCCTTCTTAAGTTAAGGTGCCGTTTTTAATTCTTTAAATCTCTGTTTCTAGATTCGCTATTACGAATGTCGGATTGCATCTCGGGCTATAGTATGTACCTTCTGCAATTCCTCTGCCATTATTATAGCTTTGTCGGCTTTTATTAATGTTCTCGGTTCTATAAACATGTTAGGTGTTTTTCTATAGTTTAAGAAGAATGGCGATTCTTTCGTCGTTTCTAAGGCGTTATTGTTTAGGGCTAATTGTGCCATTAGTAATAGTAAAACCCAATTGTTCTGTGCGTAGTTAACGTAGTGCCGTAGGTATGCTTCGAGTAACTAATTCGTTCTCTCGGTCTAACCATCTGTTTCTAGGTAAAATGCTATTAATAGCCTATGCTTAATTCCAATTTGTCCCATAAGCGATTTCTAGAAATTTGATGTAAACAGCTTGTCTCTATCTATAATAAAGCTTTCTAGAATTCCATAATGTCTAATAAGCCTATCTAGTACGAGGTATGCGAGTTCTATAACTATTATTAATTCTTCGTATAGTATAAAGTGTGCATACTTGGTTAAGGTGTCTACTATAACAAGTATCGAATCGTAGATGACTCCTATGGCTAGATCTTCGGATGGTAGTAACTTCGTAATAAAGTCTATTGTAACTTCTTTCTATAGTGTGTCCGAAGGTTCTCGGAACTAGAGATTGCTATACTTCGCATGTCGTAATGCTTTATTCTTTTAACAACTATCGCATCGTTTAACGTAGTTAGTAACCTTTTTCCGCATCTGCGGAAAGGCAAAGTTCCGTCTAATTAAGTCGATCGTTCTTATAATTCCTAGATGTCCCGTGGTTTAGCTATTATAGTAATCTTTAATGCACTCGTGTTCCTTTTCTAGTAGAACTTAGTACTTCCTATGTTCGATAGGGAACTCTTCTTGTTTATCTCGTAGAACTCGGAGTATATTGTTAAACTCTTATATATCTGTAGTAAGGCTTCCGTCCTTGTTAACTTTAAGCAATGTTTTCTTGTTCTACTCCTTGCCTTCTATATAGTCGCTTCTTCTACTTAGCGCATCTGCGCGCCCATTGTCCTTCCCTAGTGTATACTAGATATCGAACTTGTATTGTCCGAGTAGCTCTAACTATCTATACTATCGACGCGATAGATCCTTAGTAGTTGTAAAGTATTAAAGGTTCTTGTAGTCGGTATATATCGTTAGTCCTATGGCTCCTTCGTAGTAAACTCTCTAGTGTCGCAATGCTACAACAATCGCTAATAGTTCTTTGTCGTAAATCTCGTAGTTCTGTTCCGCTAGCGTCATTTTCCTTAAGTAATACGCTACTAGGTGTCTTTTGCCATTATGTTCTTAAGTAATACAAGCACCTATTGCTAAGTCGGATGCGTCGGTTTCGACTTGTACTAGTTTCTTCGTATCGAATAGCATAAGTGTTAGTAACTATATACATGCTTTCTTAAGTTGTTGGAATGCTTTCTGTTGTTTCTCCGTCTATACGAACTTAGTATCCTTCTTCGTAAGACTCGTAAGTAGGATTACAAGTTTGGAGTATCCTTTAACAAACTTTCTATTGTAGTTCGCGAGTCCTAGAAAGGCTTAGATTTCTATAACGTTCTTCGGTGTTAGCCATTCCTTAATAGATTGTACTTTCTTTGGGTCCATCTTAATTCTAGTAGTATTAATAATGAATCCTAGGAATTCGATTTCCTTCTTATAGAGTTTACACTTCTCGGGTACGGTCTTAAAGTCTACTGTGCTAAGTCGTTCTAGCACTGCCTGTACATCTTTAGTATATTGTTCTCGGCTTCCTTAGGTAAAGATTAAGATGTTATCGACATATGCTATAACGGTTATGTTAAGTAGATCTCGTAACACATCGTTAACGAGCTATTAATATGTCGCTAGAGCATTTGTAAGTCCCATTAGCATAACTCGGAATTGATAGAGTCTATAGCGCGTCCTAAAGGCTATTTTCTATTCTTCTCCCTTAGCTATTCGTACGGCGTAGAATGCGTCTCGTAGATTAATCTTAGAATACTAGTTTGCTCCGGTAAGTCGATCTTGCATTTCTTCGATGTTAGGTAGTAGATATCGGTTCTTAACCGTAACTTTATTAAGTCGTCGATAGTCGATTACTATTCGCAGTTTTCCTCCTTTCTTTAGAACGAACATTGCTAGTAAAGCGGCTAGCGATTAGGATTTCTCTATCTATCCTTTGTCGCTCTTTTCCTTTAGCTATCGTCGTTACTCTTCGAGCTCCTTTTTGGATAACCTATATAGTAGCCCCTATAGTAGATCTTTGCTAGGCTAAAGTTGTATTCGGTAATCCTATAGTTAATGTCTAGGTAAGGCGGCTAATCCTTCCTCTTCCTAGAAGAGCGGTTTCCATTTCTTAAACTCTTTAGGGATCTCTAGAGGTACGTTAGTTCTCCTTTTATCTCTTACCTCGTGACCTAGCTAGGCTAGCTTAGTGTCTATAGAGACTATCTCCTTGCCGTTTTTGTCGGAGTATGTTATCGGTTAACGTTCTAATTCGTAGAACTATCTTTCCTTATCTACTATCGCACGCTATCGATGTATAGGGTAGATGTCGGTAGCGCAACCGCATCGCTTAAACTTAAGTACTCTTTTCCTCTAATCTATTAGAGGGTTGTGCTTTTCTAACTAAGGTGTCCCTATTACGACATCGTAACTAGCTATATTAACGATATCTAGGCTAATAGTCTCGTAGTGCTATTGGATAGCTAGGACTAGCGGCATTGTTTCGCTGTCTACTTCGGATAGGGATAATCTATCTGCGACCATTAACTCGTATCCGCCGTCTTTCTTTCGTCGGGTAGCGATCCCGTTTCGCTAGATAAAGCTAGTCGATATAAAGTTTCCGCTAGCTCCGGAATCGATTATAGCTTGTGTCGTATGTCTATTAACAATGCATTTAGTACGGAATACCGGTGCTACTAATGCTATAGGAGCTTCGATAATGTTTACTTCCTAGCGACTACTCCTGTCGACAGGGATCCTTCGTTTTTTGAATAGTATCCTAGCGAGTTAGTATCTTCGAGACAGACTTCCTAATTAAGGGGTCTATGTCGTAGGCCTAGGATAACCTTTCCTTGTGTCATTAATACCTTAATTTGTCCTTTAATAGTAGCTTTAACGTGCCCTAGTATTATGTTTCTCTATATCGGTAATTGTACTAGTTGCCCGATGGGTCTTATCTCCCATTGGCTTGCTAACTTAGTCAACTTCTGTTTCATTGCTTCTAACGATATAAGGTCTTCCTAATATGCTTCCTAGATCCGGTGTAATTCGTAGAATCGTCCTTTAACTACTTATATTCGTTCTCTAAGCCTTCTTAGGATATAGATTCCGTTAGGCGTAATGTAGCTTCCATTAGGTTAAAACGTACTTCTAATCGGTAGTCGTTCTTGTACGTATGCTACTACGTCGTAGTCTACGTTAACGAGTCTATAGATCCAAAACATTGCTCTTAATCGGTCGAGCATGTTGTCGAATTCGATCGGGTATAGTCGTCGTTTCCCTTAGATCTATAGGAATACGGTTTTAAATTGGTTTGCGATAAAGAGGATCATTCTCCGAGCTAGTCCTACTTCTAAGACTTCGAAATAATATAGTTCGAGGTCGTCGGGTTCATCGTCGTCGGTATATTCTTCTTTAGATAAATCGTTATCCGTCGTAGCGACTGTTTAGGCGATCATTTGTAGTTGTTCTAGGTTTGGTCCCGTTAGTTCTAGTTCGGTATCGTTGTTTAGTAGAGATTCTTCTTCTCCTAGTAGTTCTTCTTCCTACTCGGGGGGTATATTTTCTTGCAGAGTTGCGTCCTCCCAATTAAATGGTAGTAGAGACCTTCCTCTCCGGGAATTTCCTAAGTCTCTTATCTACTATAGCGGCTAGTCTCGTACCATTGCGTTAAATTCTATCCTAGCCTTACGTGGCTTCTTAGGATAGTAACCACTTGCTAGCTTGTCTAAGTTATAGGTTTTATAGTAGTCGTCGTAACAACCCGTCTAATGCATAGCCTTATAGTCTAGTTCCGTCTTCGGTTCCTTAACGAGTTTTAATACATCGTAGGCGCCTCGTCCATCGTTTGCTTCGTTAATAGGTTCCTTTACTAGCATTATATTAAGCTGCTCCTACGGTCGCACCTTTTGTCCGCGGCAGTCTCGTGCGTAATGCCCTATCTTGTAGCAGTTGTAGTACTCCGGTCCTTCTCGTTTCTTTCCTCTATTGTTGTTCTCTTAGAACTTCCCTTTTCCCTTGGCTCCTCGTATGCCTTTTCCTTTTGGCTTGCGCTAGATAATATCTAATTCCATAGCGTCCGGATCGCGACGAGACCCTCTAGTCTAGCTAGTAGAGTTGTAGCTAGATCGTCCGCGATACTGTCTATTATAGCGTTTTTCTATCTTCCTCTCGTAGAGCCTATCGTTAATTTCGATAGCATCCTAAATCATTAGTTCGAGAGTGTCGTGAGATGCACCTAAGCGCATAAGTTTATCCTTAACGTCGTCCTTAAGTCTAGTGTAATACATAGTAAGTAAGGCTTAGTTATCCCACCTAGTTTTGCCTAAATACTCCCTAAACTTAGCGGTGTATTGCGAAGTAGACGTCTTCTGTTTTAAGTGTTAGATAACTCGGATGGCGACTTGTTTTTCGTTACTTAACCCATAAATATTTCGAATGGCTTTAATATAATTGTCCTAGCTATTAAAGATTCCTTCGGTGTCGATGTTCTAGTACAAGACTTCGTGCAACCTAGGTCGAATCCATTGTTAGACTTGTCCCCTAAGGTAAGAGGATACAAGTAAGGTCTTCTTAGGATCCTAGGTAATGTTTTCGAAACGAAAGTAAAGTGCTATTTAGTTAAGCCAATCGTCGAGCTTCGATCGATTGCTATAGTAATAGTCCGGTCTAGCGACTTTAATATTGTTGTCGTAGGTACGCTACTAAACGCTAGTGTCTCGGTTCTCGGATGGAGCCATTATTGTCTAAGGTACAAAGTTCCTTAAGGGTGTTTAAAGTGTTACGACCCTACGAAGTAGTGTTACGGGTTTAGAGCTCTTTAGAACAGATGTGTTAAGACAACTAGGTTGTGGGATAACTAATTGTAACAAGGCTGTTAGGTCTCTACCTAATAGTCGGATTGCAACATAAGTTAAACACACGAACTCCTAATAAGAAACGTGCCTAGTTATATACATAAGAGATTCGTGTCTTTATGTATCTAATCGCCTAGTCGCTTAGCGATTAGTCGCTTAGTAATCGCTCGGTCGCTCGTCGACTAGTCGACTACTTGCATATATGTAGTTAGTCGCCTACTAAGGCAGCGCTTACTTGCATACTAGTCACGTAACCCTTGTCTCCTCTAGCCCCTACTAGCTAATCGCTTCGGGTCTAACCGTCTCGTAACCGTGCTCGTAACATATAGGCGGGAGGCTAGTCCTTATAAAAGACCTACTTACCTATATATTAATAGATATAGATCTCTACTATAAAGAGTCTTACTTACGACGTAGGGTTAAAACTTTGTCGTTTAGTACTCTATACCCCTTAGGGAGAGTCGTAGGATTATTGTCTTTAGAAATAGCTATATCGTTATAGTCTTAGCGATTAGAGGATAGATAAAAAATACTTTTATATATAGCAAATGCTAGTATCTTAGCTATAATACTATATATATAGCGAAGCTTAGTAAGATAGTTTTAGACTAAGCGAGTCGTTTAACCTTTAAGCGGGTACTTTTATAAATATATAGAAGCGACTATATTAAAATCCTACTTAGGATAGTCTTAATATATTAGAAGGAGGTTAAGGCTTTCTTAGGCTAAATACGCTATGCCTCCTCTTTTCTTGCCTATATTACGGGCTAGTAAGCTATTTATAAAGGTCTCTAGTAACTTGTCTCTAAGAAGATATTTCTACTATTCTAGGCTAAATAAGGTATCGTCTCTATTTCTTTAAGCAAGCTTCGATTAGGAAAGTATAAAGCTATACTAATTAAAAATCCTGTAGAATACTACTAAAGAATTACAAATAGGAAAACCCTTAAAAGGCGTGTTTAGTCTATAGCGCGGAAGTTTTTAAATGTCTTTTACGATAGCCTTAATTAGTCTTTCCTAAGTATTATTGTCCTCCCTATAGTACTTAATTCTATCCTTATACTCTTCTTCTTTCTCGTAAACTTCGCGCTAGCTCCGTAGAACTTTGTATCTATATACTATAGGGTAATATAGATCTATAGGCTCGTCTTTGTTACTATCTTAGTTAGAAGTAGTAAAGCTTAAGTCTTAATACACGGATCTCTCGTAATTTTCGTCTAATTATAGTTTAGTATCGTCCGCGTTGTTCTATACTAATAGCTCGAAAATATCTTCTACTAGTCTATCGGGATTATTCTCCCTACTTATAGATAATATACTTTCCTAGTTATCTTTATTCTCTCTAGTAAAGTCTTAAGTCTTTCCTCTATAGGCTTCGAGGTTAACGCGGAGACATAGCTCTATAAGGTCGGTATCTAGAGTTAATAGATCCTCCTCTTTAGTCTAATCCTATTTAGTATTTAGTACTAGAGCCTCGTTATTACTACTACCGACTACTCTATTATTACTAGGCTAGGTACGGATTTTATTATCTTTACTAGTATAATCCTTATCTTTAAAGGATTATAATAGGTAGTCGTTACGTACCGTTACGTTTATACTAGGTAATATAAAGGGTAGGGATGTCGTAGGGGACTCTAGCTATTATAAGCTCTCTAGATTAGTAAGTAGGGTTATATAGAGCTAGTCTTTAATAATAGAATCGAGAGGTAAATCGCGCGAGGTACTCTATAAAGACGGCCTAGGCGACTAACTTTCGCTATAGTTAGGAGAAGTAGTAGCCTCTAAAGATAAGTTAGTTAAGTTAATAGAAGCCGGATCCGCTAAGAGAATTTTTAGGGTCGCTAAGCATAGTTAATAAGTCTAATTCTAGATTAGACTAAGAGTAAGCGTATTCTAGATATACCGAATACTTACGTAAGGGTAGTCTTTATCTTTAGTAAGACCTAGTTAAACTTATAACGTAAGGGCGACTACAACTATACTTTAACTATAGCTAACTAATGCTCTATAGATATAGTAACGGTATTTAGATTAAGTCTAGCTTTATAGTCTTTAGTAAGTAACCTAGCTATAGGTACTTCGTTAGTTTTAGGGTAAGAACTAGTCTAGGGATTAAAGATATCTTACGGGTGTTAGCTATAACCTAGGAGAGAGTAATTAATAGTACTTACTATTAAGACCTCTATATACTTATACTACTATAAGGTAAGACTAACGTAGCGCGTTATAATAGGTAGGAGAGTCGAGAGTATAAGGTAGTAGGTTTAGCTAATAGAAAAGCCTCTACTAGAGGAGGGCAAAGAAACCTAGGATAGGCTATATAGAGAAGGATAAGGGTATTCCTAGTTTCTTTAGCCTCTAGAGTAGTATATATAGAACTTTAACATTTCGATTACTATCTAAAAATAAAGAGAAGCCTTTAGGACGAAGCTAAGGAAAGTAGTTATAGATCTACTTATTTATTTAGTAGTATCCTACTAAAAGTTATATATGTTCTACTATACTACTTAAAGGAAACGTAGCTTTACTATAGCCTTTTCGATTGTTTATAGTATATCGGACAATATACGACTACTAATAAAGTCTCCTACCGCTAGCTTAATAGTATTATAGGTTAGAGGATATATAATTGTACTATAGATACAATACTATAACCTTAGTAAGATAGGCTTATATATATAGGTATAGTATATTCGAATAAAATTAAATATTAGGTAAGGTAGTAAGCTCCTGTTATAAACCTACGTTATAATAGAGAGGGAAGGAGTAATATTATAATAGGAAAGCGCTAGGTTAGAGGTCCTATAGCTACCGACTCTACTTCTAGACTACCGACTATAATAGTATATAAAAGCTAGTAAGTAACTATATACTTTAGATTCTAAGCGCTATAACATTACTCTTTGTTACTTAAACTATAAGTATACCCCTCCCTAAGCTATAAATATTAGAGAGTAGTTACTATTAGCCGCTATCTATAAAATAATAGGACAGACATTCGCGAAGCGGAGAACAAGAATAAAGAATATATCTCTATAGCCTACAATTCCTACGCTTATGCCTTAGTAGATATTAACCCTACCTATACTATCTATAGACTCTCTAGAGTTCCTAGAGATACCTACGTTACGTAGCTATTAATTTGTAAAGCCTATAAAAAGAGGTTATATAGTACATCGATAGATAGCTAACGCTATATATATATTACTAAACTACCTCGTTATAGGGCTAGACGAGATATACCGCTACGTAGCGACGTAGTTGCCTAAGCGTAAGCTTGTCTCTTCTAACTATATAGACTAAAGATAGGTCGTCGATTACTTATAAGAAACGCTAGTACTCTTAGGTAAAGTCTAAGGGTAACATTTAAGCCCTTAATAATAAAAAGACTAAGAGAGCTTAGCCTAGTCTAA
The DNA here is from genome assembly GCA_037044905.1 of Hortaea werneckii. Classification (NCBI taxonomy): domain Eukaryota; kingdom Fungi; phylum Ascomycota; class Dothideomycetes; order Mycosphaerellales; family Teratosphaeriaceae; genus Hortaea; species Hortaea werneckii. The sequence continues at coordinate 52,132 of JBAOKB010000107.1, read as the reverse complement.
GGGGAAAGGTATATCTTAAGAGCAAAAGACCCTAATAGCATCTTCCTAAGTTAGACTCTAAGGTAGATATAGCCGACTAAGCTTAGCTAGTTTAAGAGGAAAGGCGTACCTTAAGAATAGAAGACCTAGTTAGCGCCTTTCTAATTTAGACTTTAAGGTAGACGAGACTAATAAGACCGATAAAGCTTAAGTAGATCTAAGAGGAAAGGTATACCTTTAGAGTAGAAGAACCTAATAGCGCCTTCCTAATTTAGACTCTAAGATAGAGGATAAAAGTTCTCTAGAATTAACGCGCGCCTAAGTATTAAACTACAGCCTAATACTAAAACGTACCTTGGGACTAAGCTATAACGTAGGACTAAGCCGTACTATAGGACTAAGCCGTACTATAGGACTAAGCCGTACTATAGGACTAAGCCGTACCGTAGAACTAAGCTATACCTAATATATGTTACGAACACGGTCACGGGACGCTCGAACCCGAAGCGATTGGCCAGTAAGGACTGGAGCAAGGAAAGGTCACGTGATCAGTATGCAGGAGAGCGCTGCCTTGGCAGGCGAACCACTGCATATATGCAAGAGGCCGACCGGTCGACGAGCGACCCGGCGACCTTGGAGCGCCGGACCGCTGAGCGACCCAGCGAACTATTGCATGAAGACACGAATCTCTTATGTATATAACTAGGCATGTTTCTCGTTAGGAGTTCGTGTGTTCAACTCATGTTGCAATCCGACTGTTAGGTAGAGAACCAACAGCCTTGTCACAATCAGTTATCCCACAACCCAGTTGTCTTGACACATCTGTTCCAACGAGCTCTAAATCCGTGACACTACTTCGTAGGGTCGCAACACTTTGAACACCCTCAAGGAACTTTGTACCTCAGACAACAATGGCTCCATCCGAGAACCGAGACACCAGCGTTCAGCAGCGTACCAACGACAACAATATCAAAGTCGCCAAACCGGACTACTACTATGGCGATCGATCGAAGCTTGACGATTGGCTGAACCAAATGGCACTTTACTTTCGTTTCGAAAATATTACTCAGGACCCCAAGAAGACTCTACTTGCATCCTCTTATCTTAGGGGACAAGTCCAACAATGGATTCGACCCAGACTGCACGAAGTCTTGCACCAGAACATCGACACCGAAGGAATCTTCAACAGCTGGGACAACTATGTCAAAGCCATTCGAAACATTTATGGGTTGAGTAACGAAAAACAAGTCGCCATCCGAGTCATCCAACACCTGAAACAGAAGACGTCTACTTCGCAATACACCGCCAAGTTCAGGGAGTATTCAGGCAAGACTGGTTGGGATGACCAAGCCTTACTCACTATGTATTACACTGGACTCAAGGACGACGTCAAGGATGAACTCATGCGCTTAGGTGCATCTCACGACACTCTCGAACTAATGATTCAAGATGCTATCGAAATTGACGATAGGCTTTACGAGAGAAAGATGGAAAAACGCCACAATGGACAGTATCGCGGACGATCTGGCTACAACTCTACCAGCTGGACTGGAGGGTCTCGTCGCGATCCTGATGCCATGGAATTGGATATCATCCAACGCAAGCCGAAAGGAAAAGGCATGCACGGAGCCAAGGGTAAAGGGAAGTTCCAAGGGAACAGCAACAGAGGAAAGAAACGAGAAGGACCGGAGTGCTACAATTGCCACAAGATAGGGCATTACGCACGAGATTGCCGCGGACGAAAGGTGCGACCGCAGGAGCAACTCAACATGATGCTAGTAAAGGAACCCATCGACGAAGCAAACGATGGACGAGGCGCCTACGATGTATCAAAACTCGTTGAGGAACCAAAGACGGAACCAGACCATAAGGCTGTGCATTGGACGGGTTGCTACGACGACTATTGCAAGACCCACGAATTAGACAAGCAAGCAAGTGGTCACTATCCCAAGAAGCCACGCAAGGCTAGGATGGAATTCAACGTGATGATACGAGGCCAGCCGCTACAGCAGATGAGAGACTTAGGAAATTCCCAGAGAGGAAGGTCTCCACCACCATTTAATTGGGAGGACGCAACTCTGCAAGAAAACACACCCCCTGAGCAGGAAGAAGAACTGCTAGAGGAAGAAGAATCTCCACAAAATAACGACCCCGAACCGGAACTTACGGGACCAAACCTGGAACAACTACAAATGATAGCGCAGACGATAGCAGCGCAGGACGGTAGTTCATTAGAGGAAGAATATACAGATGACGAAGAGCCAGACGACCTTGAAATATCGACATTCACCATTTAAGGATCTGAACCCATCAAAAGGATAATGATCTTTATCATGCATCAACTCGAGACTGTATTCCCCAAGATCCAAGGGAAACGACGACTTCACCCGATCGAGTTCGACAACATGCTCAACCGAATTAGAGCAATGTTCTGGAACTATCGACTTGTCAACGTCGATTACGATGCAGCAGCATACGTGCAAGAACGACCACCGATTGGAAGCACATTCCAACCTAATGGAAGCTATGTAACGCCCGATGGAATCCACATTCCTAGAAGCGTTAGAGAACGAATCCAGATCATTAAGGCACGACTTCATGAACTACACCGAATCCAGGAAGCTTATTAAGAAGACCTCATATCGTTGGAGGCAATGCGACACAAGTTGACCGAGTCCACGAAGCAATGGGAACTAAAGCCCATAGGACCACTAGTGCAACTACCAATATGGAGAAACATGATACTAGGGCACGTCAAAGCCACTGTCAAAGGACAAATTAAGGTATCAGTGACACAAGGAAAGGTTATCCTAGGCCCACGACATGGACCCCTTGATTGGGAGATCTGTCTCGAAGACGCCAACTCGCCAGGATACTATTCAAAAAACGAAGGATCCCTGCCGACAGGAGCAGTCGCCAGGAAGTAAACATTATCGAAGCTCCTATAGCATTAGCAGCACCGGTATTCCGTACCAAATGCATTGTCAATGGACACGCAACACAAGCTATGATCGATTCCGGAGCCAGCGGAAACTTTATATCGACCAGCTTTGTCCAGCGAAACGGGATCGCTACCCGACGAAAGAAAGACGGCGGATACGAATTAATGGTCGCAGATGGATCATCTCTATCCGAAGTGGACAGCGAAACAATGCCGCTAGTCCTAGCTATCCAACAGCACCACGAGACTGTTAGCCTAGATATCGTTGACATGGCTAGTCACGACATCGTGATGGGGACACCTTGGTTGGAAAAGCACAACCCTCTGATAGATTGGAGGAAAAGAGTACTCAAGTTTGAGCGATGCGGTTGCGTTACCGACATCCACCCTACGCATCGACAGCGTGCGATGGTAGATGAGGAAAGACAGTTCTGTGAATTAGAACGTCAACCGATAACATACTCCGATAGAAACGGCAAGGAGATGGTCTCCACGGACACTGAGCTAGCCCAGCCAGGTCATAAGGTGAGAGATAAAGGGAGAACTAACGCACCTCCAGAGATCCCTAAAGAGTTTAAGATATGGAAACCGCTCTTCCAGGAAGAGGAAGGATTAGCCGCCTTACCTAGACATCAACCATGGGATCACCGAATACAACTTCAGCCCGGCAAAGATCCACCATGGGGGCCACTATACAGGTTATCCGAAAAAGAGCTCGAAGAGCAACGACGATGGCTGAAAGAGAAGAGCGACAAGGGATGGATAGAGAAATCCTAATCGCCAGCCGCTTCACCAGCAATGTTCGTTCCAAAGAAAGGAGGAAAACTACGAATGGTAATCGACTATCGACGACTCAACGAAGTCACGGTCAAAAACCGATATCCACTACCCAACATCGAAGAAATGCAGGATCGACTTACCGGAGCAAACTAGTACTCAAAGATCGATCTACGAGACGCATTCTACGCAGTACGAATGGCCAAGGGAGAAGAATGGAAGACAGCTTTCAGGACACGCTACGGACTCTACCAATTTCGAGTCATGCCAATGGGACTTACGAACGCCCCAGCGACATGTCAGCAGCTCGTTAATGATGTACTACGAGACTTACTGGACATCACCGTCATAGCATACGTCGACGACATCTTGATCTTCACCCGAGGAAGCCGAGAACAACATACCAAAGACGTACAAGCAGTGCTAGAACGACTTAGCACAGTGGACTTCAAGACCGCACCCGAGAAATGTGAATTCTACAGGAAGGAAATCGAATTCCTAGGATTCATCATCAGCACTACTGGAATCAAGATGGACCCGAAGAAAGTACAATCCATCGAGGAATGGCCAACGCCAAAGACAGTCAAGGATATCCAAGCCTTCTTAGGACTCGCAAACTACAACAGGAAGTTTGTCGAAGGATACTCCAAGCTTGCAATCCCACTTACAAGTCTTACGAAGAAAGACACCAAATTCATGTGGACGGATAAGCAAGAAAAGGCATTCCAGCAACTTAAGCAAGCATGCATACAGTCACCAACACTCATGCTATTCGACACCAAGAAACTAGTACAAGTCGAAACCGACGCATCCGACTTAGCGATAGGTGCTTGCCTCACTTAAGAACATGATGGCAAGAGACACCCAGTGACGTATTACTCGAGAAAGATGACGCCAGCGGAACAGAACTACGAGATTTATGACAAAGAACTGTTAGCGATTGTTGCAGCATTGCGACACTGGAGAGTTTACTGTGAAGGAGCTACAGGACTGACGATATACACCGACCACAAGAACCTTCAATACTTCACAACTACTAAGGATCTATCGCGTCGACAGTGTAGATGGTCAGAGCTACTCGGACAATACAAGTTCGATATCTAGTATACGCCAGGAAAAGACAATGGGCGCGCAGATGCGCTAAGCAGACGAAGCGACTACATGGAAGGAAAAGAGCAAAACCCAAAAGCAATGCTTAAAGTCAACAGAGACGGGAGCCTTACCACGAACACACAGGAGTTCAACCACATACTCCGAGTTCTACGAGATGAACAAGAAGAGTTCCCCATCGAACATGGGAAGTACCAAGTTCCACCAGAAAAGGAATACGAATGTATCAAAGACCACCATGATAGCCGAACCACAGGACACCTAGGAATAACGAGAACGATCGACTTGATTAGACGGAACTTTGCCTTTCTACAGATGCGAAAGAAGGTTACCGATTACATCAAACAATGCGACAGTTGCCAAAAGAACAAGGCATCACGACATGCAAAGTATGGCAATCTCCAGTTCCGAGAACCGTCGGACACGCCATGGAGAGAGGTTACGATGGACTTCATCACGAAGTTGCTAGCATCCAAGGACCCAGCCACAGGAGTCATTTATGATTCAATACTTGTCATGGTAGACACTTTGACCAAGTATGCACACTTCGTACCATGCGAAGAATTAATGACAGCCATGGAACTCGCACACCTCATACTGGACAGGCTAATTAGACATCATGGAATTCCAGAAAGCTTTATCACCGACAGAGATAAGCTGTTTACATCAAACTTCTGGAAATCGCTCATGGGACAAATTGGAATAAAACACAAGCTATCGACAGCATTCCACCCAGAGACGGATGGTCAGACTAAAAGGACAAATCAGTCACTCGAAACATATTTACGGCACTACGTCAACTACGCACAAGATAATTGGGTTGCACTACTACCAATGGCACAACTAGCATTGAACAATAATGCGTCGGAGACAACACGACAAACGCCATTTTTCCTCAACTACGGAAAGACGCCCAATTTATTCATGGAACCAAGGACGTTAGTAAGAGCCGACAGAGCCATACTTATGGCAGGAGAATTGCAAAAGGCACACAAGACTGCCCAAGATGCAATCCGACATTCGCAACAGCGAATACAGAAGCAGCGATTCAAGGAATCAAAATTGGCACCTCAGCTTAGGAAGGGGGATAAGGTATACCTTCTGACGAAGAACCTGAAGACAAAGCGGAAAACAAAGAAACTGGATCATGTTAAGGTCGGACCATTTTTGATTGCCGAACAGAAAGGAGCAGTCAGCTACCGACTTGAACTTCCACCAGACGCCAAGATCCATCCAGTATTCCATGTATCCTTATTGGAACCCGCACACCCCGACGCCACGCTGCAAACAACGTTCCATTACTAGGAACAAGAAGACGACGAGTACGAAGTCGAAAGGATCGTAGACTACGACAAGAAAAGTTAGCGATACCTTATCAAATGGAAGGGGTATCCCAGTGAGGAAAACACATGGGAACCACTCACCAATCTTAACTGCCCGAAGATGCTACGCTAGTACCGCCGGAAAAGTTAACGGATTGATCCATGTTTCCGAGCGTTTCCATCATCAAAGGAGTAAGACCCATGGTAGCAGCCGCCGCAGGACAGTCATCAGTTTCGAAGGCACCTTTAGCCTCCATTTCCGACGCAAGACATTCGGCCTTCCGAGCCGCCCGACCCTCAGCTTGACGAAGAATCTTCTTGTTTCGCATCAACCGAGCCATTACGACGGCCAGCAGTTCCTCGTCCTCGTCGACCTTGCGCTGGTACTCCTCTCGAGTCTTGTCAAGGGACTCCCAAGACATGTTCACACATTTCTTGCCCTGCCGCACGCACTCGGAGCACCGGAGGTTGGATGAGTTGGACATGGCGATACAAAGATGGTTGTGCAAAGAACAGCGTTCGCACGGAAAGAATACTGGGCGACCGTTTCTTTCGATTTCGTTCGCAAGACGCAAGCGCTTTGTCTTAGAAAGAGAAACCTCTGAAGAAGACGACATCTTATGAGAACAAGGTGGACCAAACTACGGAAACTAAGAATCGCGGGGATCGCGACATCATAAGCTTCAGGGACGAAGCTAGACTGGAAGAGGGATGGTGTTACGAACACGGTCACGGGACGCTCGAACCCGAAGCGATTGGCCAGTAAGGACTGGAGCAAGGAAAGGTCACGTGATCAGTATGCAGGAGAGCGCTGCCTTGGCAGGCGAACCACTGCATATATGCAAGAGGCCGACCGGTCGACGAGCGACCCGGCGACCTTGGAGCGCCGGACCGCTGAGCGACCCAGCGAACTATTGCATGAAGACACGAATCTCTTATGTATATAACTAGGCATGTTTCTCGTTAGGAGTTCGTGTGTTCAACTCATGTTGCAATCCGACTGTTAGGTAGAGAACCAACAGCCTTGTCACAATCAGTTATCCCACAACCCAGTTGTCTTGACACATCTGTTCCAACGAGCTCTAAATCCGTGACACTACTTCGTAGGGTCGCAACAATATATATACTAGTCCCTATAATCGAAAGGGTCTCTCGAGACTAGGTCCCTAATACTATAAGCCTAGTACCTTACTAAAGATAAGGGAAAGCCTATACTTACTAAGACTCTAGATCTCCTTCTAGCTTAGACTATAATAGAGTCCCGAATATCCGAGCTTTTTAGGGCGTAAGGAGAGGAAGCTTATAGAGTTATAATACTATATACTACTAGTCCTCCTCTATTAAGCTATTAGAGAGAGGCTTAGCTTAAGTTTTATTACTATTAATGAACTCGACTTAACTTTAGTTACTAAAGTTCTTCGTCTTATTGCCTACTATAACTAACTACTCTATCCTAGCTATTGCTATAGACTTCTATTTAGCGAGATAGGATTGCTCTTAATAGTCTTGTTAGTTACCTAGTAATAGTAGCTTAGCGTACGCTTACTAATAGGTAGGAAGCTATTATTAGGAAGCGGACGCTTTCGATTACTAGCTATTAAGATTACGCTAGATAATAGGGTACGGCTAGTAGCTACGTAAGTAGAGGGATTCTTTATTCGGGAATAGGTACTTGTATTATCCGTTTATAACTCTCTAAGTATAGAACGATTAAAAGTAGCTAGTTTAGTACTCTATAGTTTAGCAGATACTACCTTAACCTCCTCTCGAGCCTACTTTAAATACTCCTCTCCTTTTAAAAGTATACTATCCTTAGTCTCTAACTCCTAGTTAAGTCTCCGCTAATACTCCTACTATAATAATTAAATCCTCTATATTTCCTTGTTCTTCTACTTAAGTTGTTTTATCTACTCTTGCTTTTCCTTAATAGTAATATTACACTCTTTTAACTAGCCTTCGTATCCTATAATACTTTCTTATATTGTTTCCTTAATCTTAACTATAGTAAGTCGAGCTAGGATTTTAGTAACGCTAGCTAGAATACTAGTAGTATCTAGTATTATAGCCGCTACGGCGAAGGATTTAGTAAGGTAAGATAGGTTAGTAGGATGCGGCAAGAGCGATACGGCATTCTCTATATACTCTAAGATAGCCTTAACAATTATGTTACTAAATAGGGGGTCCTAAAGGACGTAGGCTAAAATAGAGAGCTCGACAAGCTTACTTAAAGGCCTATTATTAGTAATGTCGGTAAGATTAAACGTATTATTAATAAGGAATTTATAATATATTAAGAAGATGTCTAGGCTTGTATCCTCTAGCTCGATAATATGGGTTCCCTAGGGTTTAAATAGTCTAAGTCTAGAAGACTAGTTAGCCTCGATTTTGCTCCTTATAAAGCTAGAGAAACGACAAAGTACGTCTTTTAGGACCTTAAATTTTACCTATTCTAGTCTAACATAAATTATAATAAGTCGATTGTCTAGCTTTAATAGAAAGGGCGAGTTAAACCTAGTATTACCTATTGTAGATAGTATATTAGAATCTAAGTAAACAATTAAGAGACTATATAATACCTTTGTAGTCGGTTTATACTATAGTACTAATTTGTATAAATGTAGAAAGAGTAGTTAAAGAGTTAAGCTAGCTACAAATAGTCGTACTACTATAGGCTATAATAAGAGGATAGGACTAAACTAGAGTATATAATAAGACTAAAGATATAGTAGCGGGATGCCTATATATATCTATTACGACCCTACGAAGTAGTATTATAGGTTTAGAGCTCTTTAGAACAAATGTATTAAGACAACTAGGTTATAGGATAACTAATTATAACAAGGCTATTAGTTCTCTACCTAATAGTCGGATTATAATATAAGTTAAATATATAAACTTCTAGTAAGAAACGTATCTAGTTATATATATAAGAGATTTGTGTCTTTATATATTATACTCTATTACTCTACTCCTATAGATTATAGAGCGTTCTACTACTCTACGCCTATAGATTATAAAGCGCTCTACTTACGTAACTATAGGTACTCTATGTCTCGTAATTTTTTAGGACGTAACTCTATTTAGCTATATCTACTCTACTAGCGTCTATCCTATTCTATCTAATTAAATTCTCTATTTTACGTATTTATAATACTATTCCTCTCCTATCCTAGCTTAGTCCTCTAAGCTTTAATCTTGTAATCTACTCTCTCTATCTTTTATTACTATAGCCTACTATACTAAAGGTAAGTACTATTTGTCGATATAACCTTATTAAACTTATTAACTAATTCGAAGAAGAGATAGTTTAGAAATATAGTACTTATATATAGTATAACTAGGTATGTTAGGTCTATATTAAATTAGGCTAGTATAGAGAGTATAACTATCGTAATTAGTAGTACAATATTTAGGTTACTTAATTAGAGTTTCGTTGTCTAATTTCTAAAAAGGAAAAGTTACGTAAGGGAATAGATAAGGCTCTCGCTTCCTAAGAGAGACTTTTTAAGAGTCTTTATATAGTCTATACAAAAAAATAGTATCTTCGTTAATAGATAGACCTATTAGACTCTAAAGTAGCTAAAGCGATAGCTATTAAAGAGCGGTCGATTTAAGAGCTAGAGTAAGAGGAGGCCTAGGAAATCTTATTTCTAGACGACCCGTCTCTTCTCTCTAGTCTATAGCTTAGTATTAGGATATAGAGTACTCTAAAGGGTATTCCTAACTTATTTTAGGACAACCTTCTTAACGACCCTAATAATAATAGTATAGTAGCCTTAGGTAGTTAAGATTAGTAAGTAGTTCCTATATGTTTTTATTACTAGAATATCCTTTCTATTTAATAAGGTATCGCTAACTCTTCTTATTATAGTCCTCGATTTTCTTAACTTTATATTTGTTGTTCTTCTATTCCTAGTAATAGAATATTATTTATAGCGCGGCGTTAGGGTATACGAGTTCTAACAAGGATATATAGAATACTAGATAGATTTTAGTATCTAATAGAAGTTTAAGTTAGTAGCTAACTACGCCCTTTTGCTTAGTAATTAAAAATAGTCCGACTTTAATATAATCTAGTTTCTTTGTTTTTTGCTTTGTTTTTAGGTTCTTTATTAGAAGATATATCTTATCCCCCTACTTAAGTTAAGGTACCGTTTTTAATTCTTTAAATTGCTATTTTTAGATTTGCTATTACGAATAACGGATTATATCTCGGGTAGTTACGTATACTTTTTATAATTCTCCTATTATAACTATAGCTTTCTTAGCTTTTACTAACGTCCTTAGTTCTATAAACAAATTAGGTGTTTTTCTATAATTAAAGAAAAATAGCGTCTCTTTTATTATTTCTAATATATTGTTGTTTAATACTAATTATACTATTAGTAGTAATAAAACCTAATTGTTTTATATATAGTTAACGTAGTACTATAAATACATCTTAAGAGACTAATTTGTTCTTTTAGTCTAACTATCTATCTCTAGGTAGAATATAGTTAATAGCTTATGTCTTATTCTAATTTGTCCTATAAGTAACTTCTAGAAATTTAATATAAATAGCTTGTCTCTATTAGTAATAAAGCTTTCTAGAATTCTATAATATCTAATTAGCCTATCTAGTACGAGGTATATAAGTTCTATAGCTATTATTAATTCTCTATACGGTATAAAATGTGTATATTTAGTTAAGGTATCTACTATAGCTAGTATCGAATTATAAATAACCTCTATAGCTAGGTCCTTAGATAATAGTAATTTTATAATAAAGTCTATTATAACTTCTCTCTATAGTATATTCGAAGGTTCTTAGAACTAGAGATTACTATATTTTATATATTGTAATACCTTATTCTTCTAGTAACTATCGTATTATTTAATATAGTTAGTAACTTTTCTTTATATTTATAAGAAAGCAAAGTTCTATTTAATTAAATTAATTGTTCTTATAATTCCTAAGTATCCTATAGTCTAGCTATTATAGTAGTCTTTAATATATTTATATTCCTTTTCTAGTAGAACCTAGTACTTTCTATATTCGATAGGGAATTCTTCCTATTTATCTTATAGAATTTAGAGTATATAGTTAAACTCCTATATATTCGTAGTAAGGCTTCTATTTCTATTAACTTTAAGTAATGTCTTCGAATTTTGCTCTTTACCTTCTATATAGTCGCTTTGTCTACTTAGTATATCTACGCCCCTATTATCTTTTCCTAGCGTATATTAGATATTAAACTTATATTATCTAAGTAACTCTAACTATCTATACTATTAATATAATAGATCCTTAGTAGTTATAAAGTATTAAAGGTTCCTATAGTTAGTATATATTGTTAGTCCTATAGCTCCTTTATAGTAAACTTTCTAGTATTATAATACTATAACAATCGCTAGCAATTCTTTATTATAGATTTTGTAGTTCTATTCCGCTAGTATTATTTTTCTTAAGTAGTACGCTATTAGATGTCTTTTGCTAATATATTTTTAAGTAAGGTAAGTACCTATTACTAAATTAGATATATTAGTTTTAACTTATACTAGTTTCTTTATATTAAATAGTATAAGTGTTAGTAACTATATATATACTTGTTTAAGCTATTAGAATACCTTTTCCTTCTTTTTCTATTTATATAAACCTAGTATCCTTTTTTGTAAGACTTATAAGTAGAATTACAAATTTAGAATATCCTTTAATAAATTTTCTATTATAGTTTACGAGTCCTAAGTAGGCTTAGATATCCTTAACTATCTTTAGTATTAGCTATTCCTCGATAGATTATACTTTCTTTAGGTCTATCTTAATTCTAGTAGTACTAATAATAAATCCTAAGAATTCGATTTCTCTCTTATAGAATTTATATTTCTTAGGTATAGTCTTATAGTCTACTATACTAAGTCGTTCTAGTACTACTTATATATCTTTAGTATATTGTCCTTAGCTTCCTTAGGTAAAGATTAAAATATCGTCGATATATACTATAATAGTAATATTAAGTAGGTCTCGTAGTATATTATTTACGAGCTATTAATATATCGCTAGGGTATTTATAAGTCCTATTAGTATAACTCGAAATTAGTAGAGTCTATAGTATATCTAGAAAGCTATCTTCTATTCTTCTTCCTTAGCTATTTATACTATATAGAATACGTCTCGTAGGTCGATCTTTAAATACTAGTTTACTCTAGTAAGTCGATCTTATATTTCTTTAATATTAGGTAGTAGATATTGATTTTTAACTATAACTTTATTAAGTTATCGATAGTCGATTATTATTTGTAGTTTTCCTCCTTTTTTTAGAATAAATATTACTAGTAAAGTAGCTAGCGATTAAGATTTCTTTATCTATCCTTTATTACTCTTTTCTTTTAGCTATTATCGTTACTCTTTAAGCTCTTTTTTATATAACCTATATAGTAGCCCCTATAGTAGATCTTTCCTAGGCTAAAGTTATATTTAGTAATCCTATAGTTAATATTTAGGTAAGGCGGCTAATTCTTCCTTTTTCTAGAAGAGTAGTTTCTCTTTCTTAAACTCTTTAAGGATCTTTAGAAGTACGTTAGTTCTCTCTTTATCTCTTACCTTATAACCTAGCTAGGCTAGCTTAGTATCTATAGAGATTATCTTTTTACTATTTCTATTAGTATATATTATCGGTCAATATTCTAATTTATAGAACTATTTCTTTTTATCTACTATTATATACTATCGATATATAGGGTAGATATTAGTAATATAACTATATTACTTAAACTTAAGTACTCTTTTTCTCTAATCTATTAGAGGGTTATGCTTTTCTAACTAAGGTATCTTTATTATAATATTATAACTAGCTATATTAATAATATCTAGGCTAATAGTCTTATAGTACTATTAAATAGCTAGGACTAGCGGCATTATTTTGCTATCTACTTTAGATAAGGATAATCTATCTATAACTATTAATTTATATCTACTATCTTTCTTTTGTTAGGTAGTAATTCTATTTTACTAGACAAAACTAGTCAATATAAAGTTTCTACTAGCTCTAGAATCGATTATAGCTTATATTACGTATCTATTAATAATATATTTAGTATAGAATACTAGTACTACTAATACTATAGGAGCTTTAATAATATTTACTTCCTAGTAACTACTTCTATTAGTAAAGATCCTTCGTTTTTTATATAGTATCCTAGCGAGTTAGCGTCTTTAAGACAAACTTCCTAATTAAAGGGTCTGTTTTTAGGTCCTAGGATAACCTTTCCTTATATTATCGATACTTTAACTTATCCCTTAATAGTAGCTTTAATATACCTTAGTATTATATTTCTCTATATTAGTAGTTATACTAATAGTCCTATAGGCTTTAGTTCCTATTGCTTTATAGAATTAGTTAACTTATACTATATTACCTCTAATAATATAAGGTCTTCTTAATAAGCTTCCTAGATTCGGTATAGTTTATATAGTCGTGCCTTAATAATCTAGATTCGTTCTCTAATACTTCTAGGAATATAGATTCTATTAGGCGTTATATAGCTTCTATTAGGTTAGAATATACTTCTAATTAGTAGTCGTTCTTATACATATACTACTATATTATAATTAACGTTAACAAGTTAATAGTTCTAGAACATTACTCTAATTTAGTTAAGTATATTGTTGAACTTAATTAGGTAAAGTCGTCGTTTCCCTTAGATCTTAGAGAATATAGTCTCGAGTTAATATATAATAAAGATTATTATCCTTTTAATAGGTTTAGATCTTTAAATAGTAAATACCGATACTTTAAGGTTATCTAGCTCTTTGTTATCTATATATTCTTCCTCTAATAAACTACCGTCCTATACTACTATAGTCTATGCTATTATTTATAGTTGTTCTAGATTTAGTCCTATAAGTTCTAGTTTAGGATCGTTGTTTTATAGAGATTCTTCTTCCTCTAGTAGTTCTTCTTCCTACTTAAGAGGTATGTTTTCTTATAGAGTTACGTCCTCCTAATTAAATAGTAGTAGAGACCTTCCTCTCTAGAAATTTCCTAAGTCTCTTATTTACTATAGTAGCTAGCCTCGTATTATTATATTAAATTCTATCCTAGCCTTACGTAGCTTCTTAGGATAGTAACTACTTACTTACTTGTTTAATTCGTAGGTCTTATAATAGTCGTCGTAGTAACCTATCTAATATATAGCCTTATAGTTTAGTTCTATCTTTAGTTCCTTAGCGAGCTTTAATATATCGTAGGCGCCTAGTTATTTTCTTAGTAGCTTTTGCCTACTTTCTAGCTACGACAAAAGACGTTTATAATATACTTTAACGTAAGGTGTCTTATAGTAAAGCCTTCTAGAAACTACGCCTCGAAATTCTACTTTATATTTTTAAGGATAGTACTAGGGGTAGCGAGACCTCTAATATCGATATAGGCTAGTAGTATAAGTCTTTAGAAAGCCTATAGGATATAGTAACTACTTGTTACTATAACCTTTCTCTAACGTTTACTATAAGGTAGTTAAGAAAAGAGGTAATTCCTAGGCTATCTAACTCATTGTTGTAACGAGCTAGTATCCCCTTAGGAATACCGCTTTCTAGAGAGGACGAATATATATCGAACGTACTAAGTAGGATAGGCGAGATATGTAGAAAAGATAAGAAGGAAGAGATAGAAGATACTAGTATAGTAGACAATAATAGTTATCTTATAGGGTAGAAAGTCGGTAAAGGTATATAAGGTAACTAGATAGGCTAAAATATAACTTGTCTTATAAAAGTAACAAACCTTTTCTATTATATACTAATTATAGTCTTGTAGAGATTTATATATGTTTTCCCTATTAAATAATTTACTAGTAGATCTTAATATTGTTCTTATAGCTAGTCTTAGCTACCTTTAGCTAATTATGTTCTAGCTATTTCTAACGAGACACTTATTACTATATACTTAATCCTCGCCTAAGTATTAGTACGATATAGTAGTTTAAATTACGACTAAGACAATTCTAGCTTTAATTGCAATAATAGTTTAGAATAAGCTTTTAGGCTCTAGATAGCAAAATCTTCTTCGTTTAGGTTAATCTACTTATAAAGGGCTATACTCTAAAGTACCTACTACCTCTCGACCTATCTCGCTAGATCTCCTTTATCTTAGCTTTATAAAGTATTACGCTCTACTTTATAGCCTTATAAGGTTTATATTAACTAGATTTACTATTCTCTTAAATACTAGTAGGTCGTAGGAACTAGGACCGCTATTTATAAGCTACCTAGTACTCTTGCTTCTATTATACTAGCCCTAATAGCCTAAGACGGTAGTTATCCTCTCCTCTATACTACTAACCTCAATTTTAATTACATCGGCTACCTCTTTAAGGCTAGTAGTAGTAGTCGAGGGCTTAAACGTAGTATCTTTAGGGACTTTTCTATAATCTTACGATTAATAAGCGACCTAGTAGCCTCTAGTACGTTAAGACTCTTTAGTTAAAGTCGCCTATAAGGAATTATCCTCGGAAGGATACTTATATAAATACTTACTACTATCTTTACTAGCTCTTATATACTAAGGCGATCTCTAAGTATCCGTCTTCTTTTAGCTATAGTTCTAGACTACGTTAATCTTAGAGCCTAGTAAGACTACTAGAAACCTTAGGGTAGTACCTAACCCTATAGAGATTATATCTCCGCTTCTAAGTATAACCGCTCTACTACAATAGACTAGGACAGGATGTCTACTCTACTAATAGATACTTAACTACCTAGTTAAGATGTTTCTAATCTATAGAGCGCTATCGCTAGTTTCGAGTTTAATAATAAAATAGCGAGATAGGACACCCGCTATCGCCGCAAATTAGAACATGTTTAATCTTGAAGAGCTAAAGGAGAAGTATAGTCGCCCCTTAAGTAGGGCGTAATCGATTTTAGTAATTGTATATATTCTCTTACATAGGACTTTAGGTAGGTGCTTCTATAGTAGAGGGTCGATTAGTCGCAAGCGGTTAGTTTAATTTAAAAGTGTTTTGTAGGCCAATTTAGTTTACGGTATAAGGAGCGCAAGAGGTATCGCGTCTATAAGGAGGTCTTCGTAGGGACTATAAATTGGTGACTTAATGTTAGGGTATAACTTTTAAGTATAAGTGCTCGAGGTCATAACCTTAACCGGCTCTAGCGAATGAATTACTATAGAAAAGGAAAACAAGTGGTTCCCTCGCAAGCCATTAGTAGTAAGAGAGGCGCTATAGGGACCTATGTTACCTAGGAACATCCTAATGTCTCTCGTAAGGGATTGTTCTATAGCGATGGTTCCTACTGCTTCCTAACACATGCCTCGCAGCACGCTCGCTGCTGTCTTACCTGTCTCATAGGTCTTACACAACTAATCGAGCCAATAGTTCCTAGCGTAGACAGCCAAGCTAAACAACTTATGGAGTAGGCAAGAATAAAGTACATTCTAGCTGTCTACGGCAGGCGAGATCAACTTTCGAGATCGACATATAAGTAGCTCGCGGGCTAGTTAGTATTAGAAGGCTGTATACGCCAAATGAGCTCCGTATGGCAGTCTTGTCCCAACCCCAACCGTAGGATTTAGAAGACATTAGGATTAAATAGAGAACGACGAGCATTGCGCAACCAATTTCAATCTAGCTACTCTACTGGTTTTCAATTCGTCAACAGGTGAGCCAAGCATTCTCTTGTCAACCATGTTGTCGACAGAGATGCCGTGCGTCCCCGTGAACCACTGGGTTACTAAAGAGTGCAGGATTCTCGTTTGGGCACGCTCAAAGCCTTCACTCGACCGGGGCACCATCATCTACTCCGTTCAATCCTTGTGTCCGGCCACACCTGCACAAAGAGACCTACAGCCTCTTCCCTAGTCCGAACATGAGCGCCATTTGGGTGCCACAGATTCCCTCGACCCCGAAAGTCGCAGCCCAACCACCCGGAATCACTACCATCACCCACTTAGTCTCTACACCGCCGCACTAGCCGAAACCCACCCACGAAGTCCAGACGCTCATACTGTTGTGGAGTCGGCAGAGTATTGATTCGTGGTGGCCGCCGGAGTCCTGTGCTACTCACTTTCGTCCGCAATTGTAGATGCATCAGAGACATCTGACACTAAAGTGACACAACACTTGGATCTCTCTGCCAGGGCAGCAACGTTTTGGTCCGTGATAGTGGTTGCATGGCAGCTGTTCAGCACATTAAGAGTGTTGCTGCATTTGAAAGTCCTCTGGATCGCCTCCTTTTGTTTTATGAAGTCATTGATGTTCGTCGATATGGCTTGGCGCTTGCGAATGGATGAGCCGACGGGCGTGCTCTTCTGAGCGAATGAGCGGGATGTGCACTAAGTAGTGAGAGTGTGCTGCAAGATATTACTGGGACGCTCTTGAGAAGCACGTGCTTTTGCCACCAGCTAGACTAGCTTGAATGTTCCTTCGGTTGCGCATCTTTCAAAGCTTGAACTGAAACATGCATGAAATCCAACCTGCACACTGTGCACTTTTAGGCAAACACCTCAAGCGTTCTTTGTTCGTGGCGGCATCATACATCGGAGTCGCAATCGAACAACGGCCATGACCGGCCGCCCTTCTCGTGGAGCTCACGCTCATTTTCCTGCCCGCCAGGGTAAGCAGGATCAACGGCCGCCGGCACGAGGTCGGCTTGTCTCTTCTCGTGGGCTGCTGTAAGTTCTCGAGCCCTTGGGAAGCTTTGGGTTCGAGCCGCTCATAACTGTTTTGTAGTTAGCGGGCCACCGGTCACAAGAGAAGTCGCGATGTCTACGACGTGCCGTATACTCCCTAGGCGCGTCGCCGTCGCAGCCGTGGCGATTCGCCTTCCGGCATTACTACCGCCGAGCATCAGGACAACCCGGCCATCCACGACTCACCCTTGAGCGCTGCTATTACTTAGGCCCAAGAAAAGCCACCTCTCGACCCCGTCAATAGTGGAGATGAACTTGCCTCGACCACTACTTCCCAACGCCGCGCCTCCGTATTATTGCCTTAACAGCAGCAACCGCGAACCCAGCTGCCGTCCGGACATTATTCCACGACCGAGAATCGCCGCCCCCAACAGCGCGGCAGATACTATTCTCATTCGACTACAGAGGTTGTATGGGTACGTTAAAAGGCAGACCGCCAGACAGTGCTGTCGCACGTCGGTCGTATAGAGAAGCTAGACGACGGTGTAGTCGCTCTATAGGCCTATAATCGATGCCGTAAGAAGGATTAGGTCTGCCGCTACTATTCTGCCGTAGCGCGTAACAAGTATTAGGCGGCTAGCTTTGGGTATAGCTGCGCTCGCTATCGGTTCGACAGGAAGACGTGCTCGATTTAGGTAGCGGCAAGGGTTGCTAGGGCCGCTACTAAGCCGCGTCGTAAGAATATAAGCTCGCTACGCGAAGAGCTTACGAAGTAGGAGGCTAGGATTCTTAAGTTAGAGTTGGAACTAGCATGGAGCTAGAGGTATTAGGCATAAGGTTGCTACTACTATGCACGCTATGTTAGGAGCGCTAATTTCCTTACCTAGTCTTTGTATTATAACACTCTTTCTAATCCATTCTAATTAATCTATAATATATTATTGCTTATATCTCGCGACACTATACGCTTTAATGTCGTTATTAGGGTACCCTACTATATAAAGGTTTAATATACTATTTATATAATCTAGGCAATCCTTAACCTTCTAGTAAGGTGTTATCTATTTACCTAGTAGTTACTAGGATTTGCTAAACTTTCTAGAGCCTACGCC
Organism: Hortaea werneckii; assembly: GCA_037044905.1. Taxonomy (NCBI): domain Eukaryota; kingdom Fungi; phylum Ascomycota; class Dothideomycetes; order Mycosphaerellales; family Teratosphaeriaceae; genus Hortaea; species Hortaea werneckii. Next base: position 33,273 of record JBAOKB010000107.1, on the reverse strand, counting down.
TAAACTCTACTAAAAGTCTAAGGCCCTACTCTATATTCCTAGGGCAAGGTCTTAGAGCCTACGCTTAGCCTTATTAGCTATTAATTCTACTAAGGTTATGTATAGCCTTTAGCGTAATAGGGGTATAAAGGTATCCGTAGGCTAGACTATTACCCTTATGTCCGCTCTAGTATAGTATAGTCTTAGAATTACTATTTCTATATAGAACGTAATATAATAGACTAATTAAGGCGCCTAGATACGCGGTACTAAGTAACCTCTTCCTATTGTCGCTAGGCTACTATATATTAATTATGCTACCTTCTAGTAGAAAACCCCTATATAGCCTTATAAGCTTATTTTTTAGAATTGCTATAACTAATCCAACTAATCCCCTTTGTATAGCCGTCTCGGGTCTATAGTTATGTTTTAGCTTTACTTAATAGATTATATTAGAACATAATTCTTAAAAGGATAGTATATATACCTAAAGCGCTTTTGTATAAATGCGTCTAGAATTTAGTAATACCCCTATTACATCTTTATACTAACCGAAAGCTCCTTTAAAAGTAGCTTCTAAGATAGTAATAATAAGATCTCTCTAGTTAGTATTACTAGTATTAAGAAAGAATAAGTCCCTACTTATACTAATGTTAGTAAAGATAGATATATTAGACGCATTATAATTGTAGGCGCTACGAAGGAATAAAAAAGGCTTCTTTCTATATTAGTATTACAATCATTTTTTAACTATATAAAGTAGGCTTATATAACTATATATATTAAGGTTATTAGACCTATATTAAGACCTCTACCTCGGCTTCTCGTTTGTATCGCTTCCGCGTTTTTAGAACGAGTATTATTAGTACTAATATTAGATTAGTGTTTACTATTAAGCTTAACAATAGGACTATATTTAGGACTACTACCCTTATCCTTATCCCTACCCCCGTCCTTATCCTAATCCTGTCTCCTATCTCCTATCCCTATCCCTATCCCCTTTCTCTACTCCTATTACTATCCCCTATCCCTATTCTCGATTCCTATTCCTATCCTATTACCTATTCCCTATTTCTTATCCTCCTTCCTCTATCCTTATTCTCTATACCTATTCCTAATTCCTATTTCTATCCCCTATCCCTATTCTCTATTCCCTATTCCCCTTCTCTATTCCCCTTCTCTATTCCCTATTCCTATTCTTATCTTAATCCTCGCCCTCCTTCCCTTTACGCCCTTCTACGTTATTTGTACTTAGTTATCTCTTCTAAAGGTAGCTACTTTAGATTATTAAGCTAAAGTGTCTAATTAACATGTTTAATACTATATTAATAACGCGAGGTGTTTTAAAAATACCCTATTAGATGTTCTACGTCTATTAGTTTAGTAAACTAGTTAAGGAGATTATATATTTTTGCCTAGGGATTACTTAAGAAGGTAAGATAACCGCCTCCGTTAATTAAATACTTACTAGCTTATAGTCCTATTAATAGTATTAATAATAGAGATAGTATAGTTAGCTTCTATTAAGTACTATTAAGACCTAAATTACCTTTAAAGGCATCTCGTTAAGATATAGATAAGCGGATATCCTCTATTAGAATTATAAGAGGAATAAGAGAGTTAGGGGCGGTATTAGCGCCTCTAATATCCTATACTAGTAATTGTACTATAGGGCTAGTATTTAAGCGTCGAAACTTAGCGGTAGAGACGTTTAGGCCATAATATAACATTTTAATAAACTATATATAGTATAATATCGGGACGACTTCGATAATTGTAAGTAATATATAGAGATATTAGGGAGGACGCTTAAATCTAATAAACTATTCCTACTCTGTCTTAGACTATATAAATAGTATATAGCCGAAATTGCCGAGTAGATAGTTTCTAGGTAGCTATTACGAGCACGGTTACGAGACGGTTAGACCCGAAGCGATTAGCTAGTAGGGGCTAGAGGAGACAAGGGTCACGTGACTAGTATACAAGTAAGCGCTGCCTTAGTAGGCGACTAACTACATATATGCAAGTGGTCGACTAGTCGACGAGCGACCGAGCGATTACTAAGCGACTAATCGCTAAGCGACTAGGCGATTAGATGTATAAAGACACGAATCTCTTATGTATATAACTAGGCACGTTTCTTATTAGGAGTTCGTGTGTTTAACTTATGTTGCAATCCGACTATTAGGTAGAGACCTAACAGCCTTGTTACAATTAGTTATCCTACAACCTAGTTGTCTTAACACATCTGTTCTAAAGAGCTCTAAACCCGTAACACTACTTCGTAGGGTCGTAACACTTTAAACACCCTTAAGGAACTTTGTACCTTAGACAATAATGGCTCCATCCGAGAACCGAGACACTAGCGTTTAGTAGCGTACCTACGACAAAAATATTAAAGTCGCTAGACCGGACTATTACTATAGCGATCGATCGAAGCTCGACGATTAGCTTAACTAAATGGCACTTTACTTTCGTTTTAAAAACATTACCTAGGATCCTAAGAAGACCTTACTTGCATCCTCTTACCTTAGGGGACAAGTCTAACAATGGATTCGACCTAGGTTGTACGAAGTCTTGCACTAGAACATCGACACCGAAGGAATCTTTAACAGCTAGGACAATTATGTTAAAGCCATTCGAAATATTTATGGGTTAAGTAACGAAAAACAAGTCGCCATCCGAGTTATCTAACACTTAAAACAGAAGACGTCTACTTCGCAATACACCGCTAAGTTTAGGGAGTATTTAGGCAAAACTAGGTGGGATTACTAAGCCTTACTTACTATGTATTACACTAGACTTAAGGACGACGTTAAGGATAAACTTATGCGCTTAGGTGCATCTTACGACACTCTCGAACTAATAATTTAGGATGCTATCGAAATTAACGATAGGCTCTACGAGAGGAAGATAGAAAAACGCTATAATAGATAGTATCGCGGACGATCTAGCTACAACTCTACTAGTTAGACTAGAGGGTCTCGTCGCGATCCGGACGCTATAGAATTAGATATTATCTAGCGTAAGCCAAAAGGAAAAGGTATGCGAGGAGCTAAGGGAAAAGGGAAGTTCTAAGGGAACAATAATAGAGGAAAGAAACGAGAAGGACCGGAGTGCTATAACTGCTATAAGATAGGGCATTACGCACGAGACTACCGCGGACGAAAGGTGCGACCGTAGGAGCAGCTTAATATAATGCTAATAAAGGAACCTATTAACGAAGCAAACGATGGACGAGGCGCCTACGATGTATTAAAACTCGTTAAGGAACCGAAGACGGAACTAGACTATAAGGCTATGCATTAGACGGGTTGTTACGACGACTACTATAAAACCTATAACTTAGACAAGCTAGCAAGTAGTTACTATCCCAAGAAGCCACGTAAGGCTAGGATGGAATTTAACGCGATGGTACGAGGCTAGCCGCTATAGCAGATAAGAGACTTAGGAAATTCCCGGAGAGGAAGGTCTCTACTACCATTTAATTGGGAGGACGCAACTCTACAAGAAAATACACCCCCCGAGTAGGAAGAAGAACTACTAGGAGAAGAAGAATCTCTACTAAACAACGATACCGAACTAGAACTAACGGGACCAAACCTAGAACAACTACAAATGATCGCCTAAACAGTCGCTACGACGGATAACGATTTATCTAAAGAAGAATATACCGACGACGATGAACCCGACGACCTCGAACTATATTATTTCGAAGTCTTAGAAGTAGGACTAGCTCGGAGAATGATCCTCTTCATCGCGAACCAATTTAAAACCGTATTCCTATAGATCTAAGGGAAACGACGACTGTACCCGATCGAATTCGACAACATGCTCGACCGATTAAGAGCAATGTTTTGGACCTATAGACTCGTTAACGCAGACTACGACGTAGTAGCATACGTATAAGAACGACTACCGATTGGAAGTACGTTTTAACCTAATGGAAGCTACATTACGCCTAACGGAATCTATATCCCAAGAAGGCTTAGAGAACGAATACAAGTAGTTAAAGGACAATTCCACGAATTATACCGGATCTAGGAAGCATATTAGGAAGACCTCATATCGTTAGAAGCAATGAAATAGAAGTTAACTAAGTTAGTAAGCCAATAGGAGATAAGACCCATCGGGCAACTAGTACAATTACCGATATAGAGAAACATAATACTAGGGCACGTTAAAGCTACTGTTAAAGGACAAATCAAGGTATTAATAACACAAGGAAAGGTTATCTTAGGCCCACGACATAGACCCCTTAATTAGGAAGTCTGTCTCGAAGATGCTAACTCGCTAGGATACTATTTATAAAACAAAGGATCCCTATCGATAGGAGTAGTCGCTAGGAAGTAAACATTATCGAAGCTCCTATAGCATTAGTAGCACCGGTATTCCGTACTAAATGCATTGTTAATAGACATACGACACAAGCTATAATCGATTCCGGAGCTAGCGGAAACTTTATATCGACTAGCTTTATCTAGCAAAACGGGATCGCTACCCGACGAAAGAAAGACGGCGGATACGAGTTAATGGTCGCAGATAGATTATCCCTATCCGAAGTAGACAGCGAAACAATGCCGCTAGTCCTAGCTATCCAATAGCACTACGAGACTATTAGCCTAGATATCGTTAATATAGCTAGTTACGATGTCGTAATAGGGACACCTTAGTTAGAAAAGCACAACCCTCTAATAGATTAGAGGAAAAGAGTACTTAAGTTTAAGCGATGCGGTTGCGCTACCGACATCTACCCTATACATCGACAGCGTGCGATAGTAGATAAGGAAAGATAGTTCTACGAATTAGAACGTTAACCGATAACATACTCCGACAAAAACGGCAAGGAGATAGTCTCTATAGACACTAAGCTAGCCTAGCTAGGTCACGAGGTAAGAGATAAAAGGAGAACTAACGTACCTCTAGAGATCCCTAAAGAGTTTAAGAAATGGAAACCGCTCTTCTAGGAAGAGGAAGGATTAGCCGCCTTACCTAGACATTAACTATAGGATTACCGAATACAACTTTAGCCTAGCAAAGATCTACTATAGGGGCTACTATATAGGTTATCCAAAAAGGAGCTCGAAGAGTAACGACGATAGCTAAAGGAAAAGAGCGACAAAGGATAGATAGAGAAATCCTAATCGCTAGCCGCTTTACTAGCAATGTTCGTTCTAAAGAAAGGAGGAAAACTGCGAATAGTAATCGACTATCGACGACTTAATAAAGTTACGGTTAAGAACCGATATCTACTACCTAACATCGAAGAAATGCAAGATCGACTTACCGGAGCAAACTAGTATTCTAAGATTAATCTACGAGACGCATTCTACGCCGTACGAATAGCTAAGGGAGAAGAATAGAAAATAGCCTTTAGGACGCGCTATAGACTCTATCAATTCCGAGTTATGCTAATGGGACTTACAAATGCTCTAGCGACATATTAATAGCTCGTTAACGATGTGTTACGAGATCTACTTAACATAACCGTTATAGCATATGTCGATAACATCTTAATCTTTACCTAAGGAAGCCGAGAACAATATACTAAAGATGTATAGGCAGTGCTAGAACGACTTAGCACAGTAGACTTTAAGACCGTACCCGAGAAGTATAAATTCTACAAGAAGGAAATCGAATTCCTAGGATTTATTATTAATACTACTAAAATTAAGATGGACCTAAAGAAAGTACAATCTATTAAGGAATAGCTAACACCGAAGAACGTTACAGAAATCCAAGCCTTTCTAGGACTCGCGAACTATAATAGAAAGTTTGTTAAAGGATACTCTAAACTTGTAATCCTACTTACGAGTCTTACGAAGAAGGACACTAAGTTCGTATAGACGGAGAAACAATAGAAAGCATTCTAACAACTTAAGAAAGCATGTATACAGTTACTAACACTTATGCTATTCAATACGAAGAAACTAGTACAAGTCGAAACCGACGCATCTAACTTAGCAATAGGTGCTTGCATTACTTAAGAACATAATAGCAAAAGACACCTAGTAGCGTATTACTTAAGGAAAATGACGCTAGCGGAACAGAACTACGAGATTTACGACAAAGAACTATTAGCGATTGTTGCAGCATTGCGACACTAGAGAGTTTACTACGAAGGAGCTATAGGACTAACGATATACACCGACTACAAGAACCTTTAATACTTTATAACTACTAAGGATCTATCGCGTCGACAGTGTAGATGGTTAGAGCTACTCGGACAATATAAGTTCGATATCTAGTATATACTAGGGAAGGACAATAAGCGCGCAGATGCGCTAAGTAGAAGAAGCGACTACATAGAAGGCAAGGAGCAGAACAAGAAAACATTGCTTAAAGTTAACAAGGACGGAAGCCTTACTATAGATACATAAGAGTTTAACAATATACTCCGAGTTCTACGAGATAAATAAGAAGAGTTCCCTATCGAACATAGGAAGTACTAAGTTCTACTAGAAAAGGAACACGAGTGCATTAAAGATTACTATAATAGCTAAACCACGGGACATCTAGGAATTATAAGAACGATCGACTTAATTAGACGGAACTTTGCCTTTCCGCAGATGCGGAAAAAGGTTACTAACTACGTTAAACGATGCGATAGTTGTTAAAAGAATAAAGCATTACGACATGCGAAGTATAGCAATCTCTAGTTCCGAGAACCTTCGGACACACTATAGAAAGAAGTTACAATAGACTTTATTACGAAGTTACTACCATCCGAAGATCTAGCCATAGGAGTCATCTACGATTCGATACTTGTTATAGTAGACACCTTAACTAAGTATGTACACTTTATACTATGCGAAGAATTAATGATAGCTATAGAACTCGCATACCTCGTACTAGACAGGCTTATTAGACATTATGGAATTCTAGAAAGCTTCATTATAGATAGAGACAAGCTGTTTATATTAAATTTCTAGAAATCGCTTATGGGACAAATTGGAATTAAGCATAGGCTATTAATAGCATTTTACCTAGAAACAGATAGTTAGACCGAGAGAACGAATTAGTTACTCGAAGCATACCTACGGCACTACGTTAACTACGCATAGAATAATTAGGTTTTACTATTACTAATGGCACAATTAGCCCTAAACAATAACGCCTTAGAAACGACGAAAGAATCGCTATTCTTCTTAAACTATAGAAAAACACCTAACATGTTTATAGAACCGAGAACATTAATAAAAGCCGACAAAGCCATAATAATAGTAGAGGAATTGCAGAAGGCATATACTATAGCCCGAGATACAATCCGACATTTGCAATAGCGAATCTAGAAACAGAGATTTAAAGAATTAAAAACGGCACCTTAACTTAAGAAGGGGGATAAGGTATATCTTCTAACGAAGAACCTAAAAACAAAGCGAAGAACGAAGAAACTAGATTATGTTAAAGTCGGACCGTTTTTGATTGCCGAACGAAAAGGCGTAGTTAGCTACCGACTCGAGCTTCTACTAGACGCCAAAATCTATCTAGTGTTCTACGTATCCTTATTAGAACCCGCACACCCCGACGCCGTACTACAAACAACGTTCTACTACTAGGAACAAGAAGACGACGAATACGAAGTCGAAAAAATTATAGACTACGATAGGAAGAGTTAGCGATATCTTATTAAGTAGAAAGGATACCCTAGCGACGAAAACACATAGGAACTACTTACTAACCTTAACTACCCGAAGATGCTACGCCGGTACTACTAGAGAAGTTAATGGATTAATCTATGTTACCTAGGGTCTCCATTATTAAAGGAGTAAGGCCTACTATAGCAGCCGCCGTAGGATAGTTCTCGTTAGCCTTAAAGGCGCCTTCCGCATCCATTTCCGACGCAAGACATTTAGCTTTCCGAGCCGCCCGACCTTTAGCTTAACGAAGAATCTTCTTGTTTCGCATTAACCGAGCCATTACGGTAGCTAACAACTCTTTATCCTTATCTACCTTACGCTAGTACTCCTCCCGAGTTCGGTCTAAGGATTCCCAAGACATGTTAACGTATTTCTTGCCTTAACGGACGCATTCGGAACACCGAAGGTTAGTTAAGTTCGACATAATAATGCAAAGATGGTTGTATGTAGAACAACGTTTACACGGGAAGAAGATAGGACGACCGTTCCTTTTAATTTCGGCAGCTAGACGCGAGCGTCTTTTCTTAGAAGAAGAAGTTTCTAGTTGCAGAGACATCGTAGGAAAAAAGACTACTACAAACTATTACAAAAGGAACGCGGGGGATAGCGACATTATAAGCTTTAGGGACGAAGCTAGGCTAAAAGGGGGATAGTGTTACGAGCACGGTTACGAGACGGTTAGACCCGAAGCGATTAGCTAGTAGGGGCTAGAGGAGACAAGGGTTACGTAACTAGTATACAAGTAAGCGCTACCTTAGTAGGCGACTAACTACATATATACAAGTGGTCGACTAGTCGACGAGCGACCGAGCGATTACTAAGCGACTAATCGCTAAGCGACTAGGCGATTAGATTGTTACGAACACGGTCACGGGACGCTCGAACCCGAAGCGATTGGCCAGTAAGGACTGGAGCAAGGAAAGGTCACGTGATCAGTATGCAGGAGAGCGCTGCCTTGGCAGGCGAACCACTGCATATATGCAAGAGGCCGACCGGTCGACGAGCGACCCGGCGACCTTGGAGCGCCGGACCGCTGAGCGACCCAGCGAACTATTGCATGAAGACACGAATCTCTTATGTATATAACTAGGCATGTTTCTCGTTAGGAGTTCGTGTGTTCAACTCATGTTGCAATCCGACTGTTAGGTAGAGAACCAACAGCCTTGTCACAATCAGTTATCCCACAACCCAGTTGTCTTGACACATCTGTTCCAACGAGCTCTAAATCCGTGACACTACTTCGTAGGGTCGCAACACTTTGAACACCCTCAAGGAACTTTGTACCTCAGACAACAATGGCTCCATCCGAGAACCGAGACACCAGCGTTCAGCAGCGTACCAACGACAACAATATCAAAGTCGCCAAACCGGACTACTACTATGGCGATCGATCGAAGCTTAACGATTGGCTGAACCAAATGGCACTTTACTTTCGTTTCGAAAATATTACTCAGGACCCCAAGAAGACTCTACTTGCATCCTCTTATCTTAGGGGACAAGTCCAACAATGGATTCGACCCAGACTGCACGAAGTCTTGCACCAGAACATCGACACCGAAGGAATCTTCAACAGCTGGGACAACTATGTCAAAGCCATTCGAAACATTTATGGGTTGAGTAACGAAAAACAAGTCGCCATCCGAGTCATCCAACACCTAAAACAGAAGACGTCTACTTCGCAATACACCGCCAAGTTCAGGGAGTATTTAGGCAAGACTGGTTGGGATGACCAAGCCTTACTCACTATGTATTACACTGGACTCAAGGACGACGTTAAGGATGAACTCATGCGCTCAGGTGCATCTCACGACACTCTCGAACTAATGATTCAAGATGCTATCGAAATTGACGATAGGCTTTACGAGAGAAAGATGGAAAAACGCCACAATGGACAGTATCGCGGACGATCTAGCTACAACTCTACCAGCTGGACTGGAGGGTCTCGTCGCGATCCTGATGCCATGGAATTGGATATCATCCAACGCAAGCCGAAAGGAAAAGGCATGCACGGAGCCAAGGGTAAAGGGAAGTTCCAAGGGAACAGCAACAGAGGAAAGAAACGAGAAGGACCGGAGTGCTACAATTGCCACAAGATAGGGCATTACGCACGAGATTGCCGCGGACGAAAGGTGCGACCGCAGGAGCAACTCAACATGATGCTAGTAAAGGAACCCATCGACGAAGCAAACGATGGACGAGGCGCCTACGATGTATCAAAACTCGTTGAGGAACCAAAGACGGAACCAGACCATAAGGCTGTGCATTGGACGGGTTGCTACGACGACTATTGCAAGACCCACGAATCAGACAAGCAAGCAAGTGGTCACTATCCCAAGAAGCCACGCAAGGCTAGGATGGAATTCAACGTGATGATACGAGGCCAGCCGCTACAGCAGATGAGAGACTTAGGAAATTCCCAGAGAGGAAGGTCTCCACCACCATTCAATTGGGAGGACGCAACTCTGCAAGAAAACACACCCCCTGAGCAGGAAGAAGAACTGCTAGAGGAAGAAGAATCTCCACAAAATAACGACCCCGAACCGGAACTTACGGGACCAAACCTGGAACAACTACAAATGATAGCGCAGACGATAGCAGCGCAGGACGGTAGTTCATCAGAGGAAGAATATACAGATGACGAAGAGCCAGACGACCTTGAAATATCGACATTCACCATTCAAGGATCTGAACCCATTAAAAGGATAATGATCTTTATTATGCATCAACTCGAGACTGTATTCCCCAAGATCCAAGGGAAACGACGACTTCACCCGATCGAGTTCGACAACATGCTCAACCGAATTAGAGCAATGTTCTGGAACTATCGACTTGTTAACGTCGATTACGATGCAGCAGCATACGTGCAGGAACGACCACCGATTGGAAGCACATTCCAACCTAATGGAAGCTATGTAACGCCCGATGGAATCCACATTCCCAGAAGCGTTAGAGAACGAATCCAGATCATTAAGGCACGACTTCATGAACTACACCGAATCCAGGAAGCTTATCAAGAAGACCTTATATCGTTGGAGGCAATGCGACACAAGTTGACCGAGTCCACGAAGCAATGGGAACTAAAGCCCATAGGACCACTAGTGCAACTACCAATATGGAGAAACATGATACTAGGGCACGTCAAAGCCACTGTCAAAGGACAAATCAAGGTATCAGTGACACAAGGAAAGGTTATCCTAGGCCCACGACATGGACCCCTTGATTGGGAGATCTGTCTCGAAGACGCCAACTCGCCAGGATACTATTCAAAAAACGAAGGATCCCTGCCGACAGGAGCAGTCGCCAGGAAGTAAACATTATCGAAGCTCCCACAGCATTAGCAGCACCGGTATTCCGTACCAAATGCATTGTTAATGGACACGCAACACAAGCTATGATCGATTCCGGAGCCAGCGGAAACTTTATATCGACCAGCTTTGTCCAGCGAAACGGGATCGCTACCCGACGAAAGAAAGACGGCGGATACGAATTGATGGTCGCAGATGGATCATCTCTATCCGAAGTGGACAGCGAAACAATGCCGCTAGTCCTAGCTATCCAACAGCACCACGAGACTGTCAGCCTGGATATCGTTGACATGGCCAGTCACGACATCGTGATGGGGACACCTTGGTTGGAAAAGCACAACCCTCTAATAGATTGGAGGAAAAGAGTACTCAAGTTTGAGCGATGCGGTTGCGTTACCGACATCCACCCTACGCATCGACAGCGTGCGATGGTAGATGAGGAAAGACAGTTCTGTGAATTAGAACGTCAACCGATAACATACTCCGATAGAAACGGCAAGGAGATGGTCTCCACAGACACTAAGCTAGCCCAGCCAGGTCATAAGGTGAGAGATAAAGGGAGAACTAACGCACCTCTAGAGATCCCTGAAGAGTTTAAGATATGGAAACCGCTCTTCCAGGAAGAGGAAGGATTAGCCGCCTTACCTAGACATCAACCATGGGATTACCGAATACAACTTCAGCCCGGCAAAGATCCACCATGGGGGCCACTATACAGGTTATCCGAAAAAGAGCTCGAAGAGCAACGACGATGGCTGAAAGAGAAGAGCGACAAGGGATGGATAGAGAAATCCCAATCGCTAGCCGCTTCACCAGCAATGTTCGTTCCAAAGAAAGGAGGAAAACTACGAATGGTAATCGACTATCGACGACTTAACGAAGTCACGGTCAAAAACCGATATCCACTACCCAACATCGAAGAAATGCAGGATCGACTTACCGGAGCAAACTGGTACTCAAAGATCGATCTACGAGACGCATTCTACGCAGTACGAATGGCCAAGGGAGAAGAATGGAAGACAGCTTTTAGGACACGCTACGGACTCTACCAATTTCGAGTCATGCCAATGGGACTTACGAACGCCCTAGCGACATGTCAGCAGCTCGTTAATGATGTACTACGAGACTTACTGGACATTACCGTCATAGCATACGTCGACGACATCTTGATCTTCACCCGAGGAAGCCGAGAACAACATACTAAAGACGTACAAGCAGTGCTAGAACGACTTAGCACAGTGGACTTCAAGACCGCACCCGAGAAATGTGAATTCTACAGGAAGGAAATCGAATTCCTAGGATTCATCATTAGCACTACTGGAATCAAGATGGACCCGAAGAAAGTACAATCCATCGAGGAATGGCCAACGCCAAAGACAGTCAAGGATATCCAAGCCTTCTTAGGACTCGCAAACTACAACAGGAAGTTTGTCGAAGGATACTCCAAGCTTGCAATCCCACTTACAAGTCTTACGAAGAAAGACACCAAATTCATGTGGACGGATAAGCAAGAAAAGGCATTCCAGCAACTTAAGCAAGCATGCATATAGTCACCAACACTCATGCTATTCGACACCAAGAAACCAGTACAAGTCGAAACCGACGCATCCGACTTAGCGATAGGTGCTTGCCTCACTCAAGAACATGATGGCAAGAGACACCCAGTGACGTATTACTCGAGAAAGATGACGCCAGCGGAACAGAACTACGAGATTTATGACAAAGAACTGTTAGCGATTGTTGCAGCATTGCGACACTGGAGAGTTTACTGTGAAGGAGCTACAGGACTAACGATATACACCGACCACAAGAACCTTCAATACTTCACAACTACCAAGGATCTATCGCGTCGACAGTGTAGATGGTCAGAGCTACTCGGACAATACAAGTTCGATATCCAGTATACGCCAGGAAAAGACAATGGGCGCGCAGATGCGCTAAGCAGACGAAGCGACTACATGGAAGGAAAAGAGCAAAACCCAAAAGCAATGCTCAAAGTCAACAGAGACGGGAGCCTTACCACGAACACACAGGAGTTCAACCACATACTCCGAGTTCTACGAGATGAACAAGAAGAGTTCCCCATCGAACATGGGAAGTACCAAGTTCCACCAGAAAAGGAATACGAATGTATCAAAGACCACCATGATAGCCGAACCACAGGACACCCAGGAATAACGAGAACGATCGACTTGATTAGACGGAACTTTGCCTTTCCACAGATGCGAAAGAAGGTTACCGATTACATCAAACAATGCGACAGTTGCCAAAAGAACAAGGCATCACGACATGCAAAGTATGGCAATCTCCAGTTCCGAGAACCGTCGGACACGCCATGGAGAGAGGTTACGATGGACTTCATCACGAAGTTGCCAGCATCCAAGGACCCAGCCACAGGAGTCATTTATGATTCAATACTTGTCATGGTAGACACTTTGACCAAGTATGCACACTTCGTACCATGCGAAGAATTAATGACAGCCATGGAACTCGCACACCTCATACTGGACAGGCTAATTAGACATCATGGAATTCCAGAAAGCTTTATCACCGACAGAGATAAGCTGTTTACATCAAACTTCTGGAAATCGCTCATGGGACAAATTGGAATAAAACACAAGCTATCGACAGCATTCCACCCAGAGACGGATGGTCAGACTGAAAGGACAAATCAGTCACTCGAAACATATTTACGGCACTACGTTAACTACGCACAAGATAATTGGGTTGCACTACTACCAATGGCACAACTAGCATTGAACAATAATGCGTCGGAGACAACACGACAAACGCCATTTTTCCTCAACTACGGAAAGACGCCCAATTTATTCATGGAACCAAGGACGTTAGTAAGAGCCGACAGAGCCATACTTATGGCAGGAGAATTGCAAAAGGCACACAAGACTGCCCAAGATGCAATCCGACATTCGCAACAGCGAATACAGAAGCAGCGATTCAAGGAATCAAAATTGGCACCTCAGCTTAGGAAGGGGGATAAGGTATACCTTCTGACGAAGAACCTAAAGACAAAGCGGAAAACAAAGAAACTGGATCATGTTAAGGTCGGACCATTTTTGATTGCCGAACAGAAAGGAGCAGTTAGCTACCGACTTAAACTTCCACCAGACGCCAAGATCCATCCAGTATTCCATGTATCCTTATTGGAACCCGCACACCCCGACGCCACGCTGCAAACAACGTTCCATTACCAGGAACAAGAAGACGACGAGTACGAAGTCGAAAGGATCGTAGACTACGACAAGAAAAGTCAGCGATACCTTATCAAATGGAAGGGGTATCCCAGTGAGGAAAACACATGGGAACCACTCACCAATCTTAACTGCCCGAAGATGCTACGCTAGTACCGCCGGAAAAGTTAACGGATTGATCCATGTTTCCGAGCGTTTCCATCATCAAAGGAGTAAGACCCATGGTAGCAGCCGCCGCAGGACAGTCATTAGTTTCGAAGGCACCTTCAGCCTCCATTTCCGACGCAAGACATTCGGCCTTCCGAGCCGCCCGACCCTTAGCTTGACGAAGAATCTTCTTGTTTCGCATCAACCGAGCCATTACGACGGCCAGCAGTTCCTCGTCCTCGTCGACCTTGCGCTGGTACTCCTCTCGAGTCTTGTCAAGGGACTCCCAAGACATGTTCACACATTTCTTGCCCTGCCGCACGCACTCGGAGCACCGGAGGTTGGATGAGTTGGACATGGCGATACAAAGATGGTTGTGCAAAGAACAGCGTTCGCACGGAAAGAATACTAGGCGACCGTTTCTTTCGATTTCGTTCGCAAGACGCAAGCGCTTTGTCTTAGAAAGAGAAACCTCTGAAGAAGACGACATCTTATGAGAACAAGGTGGACCAAACTACGGAAACTAAGAATCGCGGGGATCGCGACATCATAAGCTTCAGGGACGAAGCTAGACTGGAAGAGGGATGGTGTTACGAACACGGTCACGGGACGCTCGAACCCGAAGCGATTGGCTAGTAAGGACTGGAGCAAGGAAAGGTCACGTGATCAGTATGCAGGAGAGCGCTGCCTTGGCAGGCGAACCACTGCATATATGCAAGAGGCCGACCGGTCGACGAGCGACCCGGCGACCTTGGAGCGCTGGACCGCTGAGCGACCCAGCGAACTATTGCATGAAGACACGAATCTCTTATGTATATAACTAGGCATGTTTCTCGTTAGGAGTTCGTGTGTTCAACTCATGTTGCAATCCGACTGTTAGGTAGAGAACCAACAGCCTTGTCACAATCAGTTATCCCACAACCCAGTTGTCTTGACACATCTGTTCCAACGAGCTCTAAATCCGTGACACTACTTCGTAGGGTCGCAACATAGATGTATAAAGACACGAATCTCTTATGTATATAACTAGGCACGTTTCTTATTAGGAGTTCGTGTGTTTAACTTATGTTGCAATCCGACTATTAGGTAGAGACCTAACAGCCTTGTTACAATTAGTTATCCCATAACCTAGTTGTCTTGACACATCTATTCCAAAGAGCTCTAAACCCGTAACACTACTTCGTAGGGTCGCAATAGTAGCCTAACGAGTAGACTAGAGTCTCTATATTCTATTAGTACTAACTATTGCTTAAAGATATAGACTACTTTACCTATAAGTATAGCGCGCTATAATATTATAGAAGAAGCGACAATAAAGGTCCTATATAGTAGTAGTATACTCTCTTTATCTAAGTACTATCGACTCGAGTTGTTACTTTATACTAGTATACTCGATTAGAATATCTTCTATAACTATAGTAGGCCTTATAGGCTACTATTATATATTCTATAGCGTCGAATACGCCTCTATTACGTACTATATATACTATACCTATTCGCTAGCCTCGTCTATTCCTATCTAATAACCTCGTCTCCCTATAGTATTACCTACTCGGCTCTTATAGAACGCCTCTAACTCGAAACTTATTTCTTTTTCTAAGGTTAAATAGAACTTGTCGGGTATTACTTCGTCTAGTAGAAAGAAGGATTCGAAATAGAGCGAGGGGTTAGGTTTCCATAAGGAACGTAGCTAGATAAAGTAGAAGTTAGCTCTAGTCTTATTAGTATAGGGTAAGTAACGTAAGTTAAGCTAGGTATACCTTAAATTAGCGTCGAAATACTACTTTTGCTTAAGGCTATCGCCCCTTATAACTCTTACGTTATAATAAAGTATAATTTTAGTATCTCTAATACGTAGTTAAAGGCTAACAAAGTCGATTGCGGCCTAAGGTTTCTTTACAAAAGCAAAATAGCGATATAGCTCTATAATCGCTAAGTATACGGTGCGGTAAGCTATTAAAGATAGTTTAAGTACTTCGTTCGTGTCTATAGTCGTTAGAGACTATTAGTTAAAGGATACGCCTATTTAGGGATTAACATAAACCGATTCGCCTCTAATATAGGTGCGTACGAGAGCGACAGCTTCCGGGAGCAATCTAATCGGCATCTAGAAGGGCGAGGTCGATAGGTTAACTATGCTATAAGCTGTAATAGGAAGCCGTAACGGACGAGAGTACGTAACAGCTACGTACCGGTTCTCTTCGTTAGTAAAGTCTAAGGAGGGGTTTTTAGCGGCTTTAGGATATTGGAACATGTTTGGAATAAAGTCTACCCACGCCGGGTCACCTGCTCCTATACAAATGAAAGCGGCAACGTAGCGCCTTTGGCCAAGCAATGTTTCTTATCGAAGCCATAACTTCTTAGCATCTCCCCTCGAGCCCCGTCTCGAATTTTCCCTGCTCGCCAATGATACGGCGTTGGCTATGTCGTGGATCGTAGGACGGACAGACAACCGCTTTTCGTTTACAGCTGATGAAGCATGTGATACGTCTCTAAGCGGAGAACGATGGACCGTGTTACAGCATCGCTGCCGCTTCGGTGTGAGGCAAGCGGCAATGCTGGACAAGCTCGGGAATCTGCAAAACCCTCCGCTTTCCGCCACGGCTTGCGCCTAGACGATGGCAACGGTGGAGGGATTGGGCAACCTTTGAATAGCTTCACCCGTGGACGTGGATTGGGGATGGGCATCTCGGGATCTCATTAGCCATAGCCCTGCTACGGGTTGACAAGGAGAGATCGGGTGTAGGCAGTGTCAGGGTCACGTTGGAGGGCGAATCAGCGCGCATAGCAGGTGGAATTCCGTAACGCTGCTCTGTAGAAGCGAGCGATTTGTCTTCCAAATGCCTTTCCGCATTTGATGAGCGCACGGGATGTACATTCTCTCATGTCGGTAGTGTCAACTAGAGGGTAGAATGTGCTGTCACCATCCTGCTCGTCACAGCACGACCGCCTAACTGCGTGAACCACTGTGAAATCACGGCCATGTCTGTGTAAGTGAGACTGAGCTATACCCAATTATCTCGTAATAGATTATTAGATACATCTCCATTTATGCAAACTAGCGGCTATGTGCGCTGTCGTGACCGACTAGACTTGGCTGTAGTCGAGGTCATCGCCTATCCTACAATGAAATAATTCTTAGATGTAAAACAACAATTTGCACGTGACTAGCCTTGGCATGCAATGAAAGCGGAAGGTCTCAAATTACTAGCGCTCCATTCCATGTTGCAGCTGAGATAAAATCTTTTTCATTTTTACAAAGGCAGTAGCCAAGTGTAAAAAGCTTCTAAAAAAGAACGATGTAACTGATACTCAAGGCATTTCGCGACAATGTCTTAACTCAAGAAAGAAGTCTTCGCTAAGTGAAGAGGTTGAAAAAGGAGGGGGAAAAAGGAAAAGAAAAAAAAGAGAGAACCAAAAAAAAGCAGGACGAGCAAAAGGAGAGGTCTTACCCGGGTTCGAACCGGGGTCGCCGGAAATTTGGGATCTGTGTCAAAATCCGGAGTGATAACCACTACACTATAAAACCGATCGCGGCTGGTGGCTGTTTCTTTAAAATTCAATATATTGGCTGTAATGACATCGTGGAGCGCGGGTGGTACCTGCGCCCACCCATGTGTATTAGCGCTGTTCAGCTATTTACTTATTGCAAGCAATCGCAGAGCCTGACCGATACAGACAGGCAGACAGGCAGACAGGCAAGCTTCTACTTTTGATACTAGTAAGACTATCTAAATTACTACTGTAGTCCCTCCCCATCCGCTTTTCATATCGCCTCCATGCCCCCACCATCGCTGTGACCACCCCTATCACCATCCAAAGAAGACGGTGTCCCTTGTGCGGGGAAGGGAGGATTCTGACCATGCCAACAGGCCTTCTAGGCTTGAGGAAGCAGAGAAGGAGCATATGAAGAGTGGTACTACAGAGGATGTGTTCCAGCACCAGTCGGAGAGCTCGATGGTGGGTACGCGGCCATGGCTCCGCGCTTCCCCTTCCTTCTTTCAACCCTTTCCTGGCTTAATCTCATTGCCTCCTTTTGAAGGGGTGGCCGATACCGCTTTGCGCCAAGGGAGAGAGAGGGAGATAGATATCACGTCTTAAAGCGGAAGTAAAAAGGTCCAGAAGGAAATAAGATCTTTTGCTATAACAAAGCCCGGCGGGCCCAAACCCATTTGTATAAATACTTATTCACTACAATCCTCTCATGCCCCCTTCTTCTCCCCGCTCCCCACTCAGCTCAGGGAGACCGCAGAAACCCTTCCCCCCCCCCCCCCCCCCCCCCCCCCCCCCCCCAAACCAAAAACCAAAAAGAAAACCCCCTCATCCTCCTATCCTTCCCTTCCCTCATTTCAGCGCCCAATCCTTATAACTCCACTTCTCCGTCGCTTCCCTCTTCGGCTTCGCCCACTGCTCCTTATCCCGCTTCCTCCGCACCTCCAACTTCCCATTCACCAGCAAATTCCGATACCGCTCCGCCATCAAATCGCCCTCGGGTTTCAGGCGGCGGAGGGAATCCTGCAGTTCGTCGGGGAGCACGACTTCGAGCGGGGCGGTCGGGATGGGGAGTTGGCCGAAGCGGCGGCGTTGGAGTTGCGGGTCGACGGTGGATTCGTCTGCGGAGGATTCTTCTGCCGAAGTGGACTGCTGGTTGGTTTTCTTCTTCTGCTTGTTGGCGAGCTGGCGCGCTTTGTCTTTCGCGGAGACCTCGCGCGCAATCTGTCCGATGCGGTTGGCTTGCGCGTCGCGCTCTTTCTGCTTCTTCTCCCATTTCTCGCGGGCTTCGCGCTCTTTCCGCGCTTTGACCTTGTTGCGCTCGGCGGGCGTCTTGCGGCGTTGGGGTTTGGCGGTGTGGACTGCGTCGTCTTCTTCGCCGCCGGATGCGAAGCCCTCCCATTCGCTCTCCCATGCGCTTTCGTAGTCGGTTGCGTCGGCGTCTTTTTCTTGCGCTTCTACCTTGGCGGCTTCGGCTTGCGCGCGGGCTTCTTGCTCGGCGATGGCGGCTTCGGCGGCCAGTCGCGCTTTTTCGTCTTCGACTGCCTTGGCGCCTTCCCTTTCCAGGAGGGCAGTCCAGTCCGTCACGAGCGGGTTGTAGGATTTACCGGCTTCGGGCTTGCGGACGTTCGGGACATGCTTCCCGTTCGCCGTGTGCGCGACAGGGTTCATCTTCTTCGTGGCCGGCTCCTTAGGTGGTGGCTTGTCCTCGAGGTAGTTTAACCGGGGATCTTGCTTCTTGGCGACAGGCGCCCAGGGATCATGATCCGCCTGTCCTTCTTCAACGGCGACACCACCGGTCTGGTCGGCCGCATTTCGAAGTCGCTGTAAGTCCTTGTGTGGGACGTACTTCCCGTTCTTACTCTTCTTCGCCACTCCCGGCACCACTTCATCTGCAGTGGCTTTACGCTTCTTCCGACTGGGCTCGAGACCAGGGACGGCGCTCCGCTGAGCCAGAATCTCGTCGGCCTTGAGCGGCTTCTTGCTCTTCTGCTTGCGTTCGATTTCGGCATCGCCGGTCAGGTCGGTGGCGAACAGTTGATCGGCGTTTTTCTCGCTGATGACACCGCCCTGGATGATCTCGTTGCGTACATCGTCGAGGCCGGAGGTGATGTGGGAGATGTCGACGTTCTTTCGCCAGGCCTTCTTGCCTTTGCGGGAAGGTTGAGCGTAAGTCGCTGGGGGAGCAGCGAGTGTGGTATTATTCGCCATGATGTAGATGCGGATGAGATGTTCAAGAGTGTCGAACGAAGCCTTCAGTCCCAATATCAACGGCAGGGCAGCAAGAGAAATTCTGGGCTCAGATCTTATCGGCGGCTATCTCCGTCGAGATCCCTGCTAGACCTCGTGGGCGCAATCGGTCGGGGTTCAGGAGAGGACGGATCCCTTCCCGATCCCTTACCGTGTCACATATCATCATATACCGGACTTTACTGAATCCTCCTTCTACCCTTCAATCAATTGCACATCAAATCGTCTCCCTCCTCTCAACCCATCTACTGCTTTGCGCCTTCCTCACTTGGTCTCACCATCCTCCACCTCATCCCCTTCAACCTCCCCTTACCTCTCCCAACAATGGCCCAAAGCGTAGGCTCCTACACCAACCCGCTCAAGAAGTTCAAGCTGGTCTTCTTGGGCGAGCAATCCGGTATAGCAGATCCACCAACATCCTCCTATATATCCACACACCCCCCTCCAGCTGAACCCATCTTAACTTGAAATCGCAGTCGGCAAAACCTCCCTCATCACCCGCTTCATGTATGACTCCTTCGACTCCACCTACCAAGCCACCATCGGCATCGACTTCCTCTCCAAGACCATGTACCTCGAAGACCGCACCGTGCGACTCCAACTCTGGGATACCGCGGGCCAGGAACGCTTCCGCTCGCTGATCCCCTCCTATATCCGCGACTCCTCCGTCGCCGTCGTCGTCTACGACATCACCTCGCAGAAGTCCTTCCAGCAGACCCGGAAATGGGTCGATGATGTGCGCGGCGAGCGCGGGAACGATGTGATTATCGTCCTGGTCGGGAATAAGACGGATCTGAACGAGAAGCGCGAAGTCACGGCCGCGCAGGGCGAGGAGGAGGCGAAGAAGCATAATCTCATGTTCATTGAGACGAGTGCCAAGGTCGGTCATAATGTGAAGGCGCTGTTTAAGCGGATCGCGCAGGCTTTGCCGGGCATGGAGGGGGAAGGGCAGCAGGCTGCTGCGGGGAGTAAGTCGGACATGTTTTCTCTTGCCTCCCTTTTTTTTTTTTTGTTTCTTTTTTCCTATTTGCGACAGGGATGAAGTGGTCATGGTTGTTCCTCGTGCTGACTTGGTGTTTTTTTTTTTTTTTTTTCGCAGCCATCGACGTCAATGTCAACCAGCAGAAGCCTGAGAGCGAAGGCGGCTGTAGCTGCTAATTCTGCTCTCCCGAACATTTTGCATCGACAACAGAGACGAGACGACGAGAGAGGACAGGAAAGAAAGCCTGCTCGTTTCCCTTTGCCTTCAGGCGATCGGGATGAGGCGAGGGCGGGCATCCTCAGACTTCTAACACAGCCAAATTCTCGGGTTTACTTTTCGTATTCTGTTACCAGCATGGAGGATTCCGCTTCGCAGCGGAGGACGGAAAAAATACAGCAAGGTCATAGTCCAGTGAGAGCGCGGCGTTCAACAAGGAGTTCAGGGGAGGGGAAAACGGGAGGGGTCGGCCAAGGCACTTTCTCATCTTGAAGTTTCGCCAGTATTTTTCGCGGCTAGGAGTGGAAGCGAGAGAGGGAAGCGGAAAGAGGGATGAGAGGGGGAGAAGGAAGAGAAGGAAAGAATTCCACGCGCTGTTCACGCGCGCGAACGCTGATCTCCTCGCCTACGTCGCGGGCAAGGGGAACTGTAGAAGACTCTTTCCTACTTCAGCGGTCCAGAGTGGATCTCCGCGTCCTGCGTCTACAGAGGACTCTCACGAGGCTGGTTCGTCAGGCCGGAGAAGCTCTGGGCTTTGGACAGGCGGGATTACAAGACAGGCACTCCACTACCGACGAGGAGTTTTCCGCTAGTGGGAGGGTTTACGAAGTACGAGGGATGTAACGCGCCACAGGCAGCAAGTAGCAAATTCAGAGCTGCTAAAGAATTTAGTAGGGCTTCGGAATATGGACCGCGAGGCCTTTTTTCTTACATTTTTTTGAGAACGTGCACCGTTTCCCCTTTTACTCTCGCTTTCTCTCTCTCTCCCCCTCTTTTTCCCCCTGGTTTTCCATTCCCTTCTCCTATTTCACTCCATCTCACGCTATGCTGACTCCCAGCCAACGGCTCTTGTTGGAGGAGGAGGAGGCGAAAAAGGTGTTCTATGAAAGGCTTTGGAGAGGGAGAGACTTGTTCAAAAAAAAAAAAAAAAAAGACCTTGCACGAAAGGACCCAGATATACAGCCGTATTATTGAACGTATCGACTTCTCGTTTTCGTGCTAGTTCATGTTTGCCTCTTCTATGGGAGCCGATGGGGTCAAGGGACGTAGTGGGAGCCATTAAACAATTAACACAGCAATCTGGAAAATTAAAGGGATGGATGCGTGGCGGATAAATTGCGAATGTCTCGCGAATATGTCGCGGTGGTCGAAAACTTCATTACCGTGCATCCATCGACTAAGACTATCTATAGCGTCTGCCTATGATAGGTACAACAAAGGTTGCCTTCTACCTATGATGGTTTCATATGTATGCCTGCTTGAGGTTGCTTAGAACTAAACATCAATCCTCCTAGAGCGACTCTCGGGAGTATAGAGAACTTCTGTTTAGTATATACAGTCGCGTAGCATAACAAGATATTTGGGAATTGGAGGGCCACGTAAAGAGAATTGATTTCAGTCCTTCTGCTATTTACTATACATCCGAACGGACAATAGTCGATTTATACGTAGACAGTCCACGACAGACCGCTGGCCAATAAGGTAATTCCTTGCTCTAGCACTCGCGGAATTAAGCGCGTACCTGTCATACCGTAGACTTCCTTTTCCTATTGTCAAACCCGCTTTCTCCATATCTCGCTTTTTACAGGCCGTGGTATAATCGGATCGCGAAGAAGAAAACAAGAACGAGAGGAGAGCGAGAACAGAAAAAAAAAAGAAAAAGAAAAAAAAAGATAGAGGGAGAGACCAAAAGACAGAATTTCCCCCACCCTCTTACCCACTCCCCCTCCCTCCCTCCCTACCCAAAAAAAGAAAAATGAACCTCCTCCTCCTCCTCTCCCTCCTCCTCGGCATCTTCCTCACCCTCCTCCTAGCCTTCTGCGCCCTATCCTCCTGCCTCGGGGACGAAATCCGCGCGGTCTGGTTCCAGCAGCAGCCGGGACGCCGCCACCACAGCTGGCAGAATTCCCGTTCTTCTGCTCCTTCGCCGACGACGTACGGGCTACAGTATGCGCGGTTCATAGGCGGAGGCGCGGCGGCGGCTGGTGGCGGTGTTGTGCAGGGCAGTAGTGGGTGGGAGGGGATCGAGATGGAGGATTTGCTTGATAAACGGTTTGGTGGGGGGCGTGCTGGGGAGGAGGTGGAAGAGGAGGAGGATTGAATTGAGGATGTTGGGAGAGAGAGAGGCTAAAGTGGCGAATTGGAATTCGACCTCTCCGATTTAACTCTTCCGAAAACGAACAGAGGGGTGGGTACTGGACAGTATCTACACTTTTTGACTTGCCCCGAATTGCGGGTGGACAAGTTCCTACTCTACTGGGGTGTCCCCTTCCGAACCAGATCAGAACTCGACATCCCTCCCCGTAAGCCCATTCCCCCCCTCCTTCTGCGCCTCCTGATCCCCCTCAGCGGGCGGCAAAGCAAACGGCCTAATCTCAAATTTCCGCCGACTGACCGTAAACGCCAGGTCCTCGCCTATGGTATTCCCCGCCCCGGCACCCCCTTCCCCCCGCCCCGTCGTGATGGGCAGTTTATGCACTTTGAGCATGCCCTGCGGCTGTTCGTCTTTCCCTGCTCGCGCGCCGCCGCTTTCCGCTAGCCCGCTGCGTGAGGCGTCCATCAGGTGCGGGAAGGGTGTTAGTTCGAGGACGCCGTCGCTGAGGCGTTCGGCCCACCGGGTGAGGCCGGCTGAGCGGGGTTGCAGTTCCAGTGGGAGGGTCATCAGGGCTGTTAGTTGCGTGGGATGTTTTTGCAGGAGGGACCGGAGGGAGTGCAGGAAGTGCAGGAAGTTCTCTGGTCGGCTTGCGCTGGGTGGCCATAATGCTGGGCTGAGGATTGTAGGGATCACGAGCCGGTGCAGGGTTCCTGGTGGCGATGTCTGGATGGCGTGGTCTAGGGACGGGATGATGGTTTCGAATGGTTTGGTGGGAGACTTGAGAGGGATGTGGTTGATTCGGGCGGTGGGTGGGATGGTAAGGCGTTTTGTCAAGTCGAAAGTATGACAGAAGGGGATTTTGGGAGCGGTTGGGTCGTTTTGATCGGGATGAGAACGAGGAGATGGAGGAGCTGAGACTTACCTGTTAGCCCGCAGCTTTTCACTTCTTTCTGATCTATGACTGCGAAAAGACAAAAGCAAGGATTGCCTTGATGTCTTTTATTTTCACCCACCTCTCTCACCCGTCTGCCCAAGCTTCTCATACCGCCAAGCAATCTTCATCTTATCTTCGCTACTTGATGAAGAACTTGCTGAAGACCTGCGACTGCCCTTTTCCTCGGCAACAGCAGGCAAGTCTCGTATCCAGCCATCCCCCATCCCCACAACATGAACAGCATGACCGTGGCAAATCCCCTCAGCAGCGTAGTATTTCAACAACGCCCCCGAAAAATCCGTCGTCCCACTCTCCTCGATGAGAAGACTAGACCCCAATGCCAGCCCCGCATGGCCGCCTAGTATCTCGTCTAAAGAACTACTCCCCGTGGAGATGACGGGATGTGAAGACGTTAATGACGAAGGCCGAACGCCTGTTTGCACCGTAGCGGGCACTCCATCTGCATCGTCTCCTACGCCTTTGCCAACGGCAACGTTGCGTTTTCGGAATGCCATGTACGGTCTAATATGGCTAGAATGACTGTGTCCCTTGTTTCACGTCTGCACCTGTTGTGTTCCTCGGCTTCACACATCGATATCAGGCGCTGGCTGCAAATTCGGTCGGGGCTCGGGGTCAGAGATCTTGGCAGGGTTCTTCCAGCCTAACAAAATCAAGGTTGTCGGATCACAGCCGTTGTGCAAAGTCTGGAAGGGGAAAGACGGCATTTCCTCTTTTTCTTTTCACCCTCCACCTTGGACCCCAGCGCTTCACATCAACCAACGTTCATTTTTTGGGGGGAAATTTGGGCCGGCGATGTCGAGTCAGTGTCTAGTACCGTATGCGACTCGTCGTACCTGACAGACGTTGAGTTGGACCAAAGCTACAATCATCACCATCACCGTGGCTAGAAGATGTAATTGCTTCTGCGCAAAAGCCTACTTTGATACAACCACACGGGTTGGTATAATTGGAAACGCTTCACTTCAATTTGCTGACCACATGAACTGATGCTGCTTACCATCCGCTGGCTCGGGCTTGGACCTCAATGCAGCCAGCACTTCAACGTGATCGACATTACGACTGCCGACCATGGGGGATGTGGGTTGTTCTACGCAGAAGTCTATTTAAACGCTTGTGGACAACGGCTTGACCCTAAGATGTTCCGGGCCAAAGTCTCGACGTTCAGCCAACCTATCCTCACGCATCCAGCTCAACTGTCTGGTCCTTCTTGATACAGACGAGTCAGCTCCAATCCTACCTTTTCTCGTGCATGATGTGAGAGGTGACGAGCGTTTCGGCAAATGTTTAACGGCACAGGCTACTTCCCCTTTATCACCCGGCAGCAGTGCCCTTCTTCTGTAAATGATATAGCAGCGTACGAACGCCCAGTCGCGCCTGACCGTTATCCATTCCCACCGGTGAACTCTTTCATGATGCGTTCCTTTACCAACTTCGTCACTCTCTTAGGCTGCACGGGGGCGTATGTAAACGCTTTCCCACAATTGAAGGAACCCCTTCCAAACCTACACAATGAATCTCCCACCCTGGAGAAGCGAGTCTCTTTCGATGCCTCCTCGGTAAGTCTGTCATTGGAGAGGGATGATCTGCAAAGTATACTGAACGTTTAGTAGCAACTCGTAGATGTTCATGGCGACCATGCTTTCCAGCCACCTGGACCACATGACCGTCGTGGACCTTGCCCGGGTTTGAATGCGCTGGCCAACCATGGATACCTCCCGCACAATGGTATCACCAGTGTTACCCAGGCCATCGATGCGTGCGTCAAGGGTAATGTAGTCCTCTGATTCCATCAAGCTCAACTCATGCTAACGGTGCCACAGCCTTTGGAATGGGATACGACCTCGCAGCTGGACTCGCCATCTACTCTGCTGCGTTTGATGGCAACCTTGGGACCTTTTCCATTGGTGGCCCATCTTATAGCCTTTTGGGCCTCGACCTCTTAGGCACACCAAAGGGGCTTTCGGGCTCTCACAATGTCTTTGAGGGTGATAATTCTCCCACTCGCGGTGACCTCTATGTGACGTACGTTCACTAGTTGCGACTTGTCGCACCCTCGCCCCTCCCTTTAGATTACATGCTAACAATACCAAGTGGAGACTGTCACAGTCTTCAAATCGACAGATTCCAGGCGCTTTGGGACCTTGGCAAGGAGGACGATAACTACGATCTTGTTGCGCTTACTAAAGGACGGGTGAACCAGTTTCAGCACAGCATCGAGACCAACCCTTACTTCTTCTACGCACCCTTTAGCGGCATGATTGCCAACCCTGCCGCATGGGTCTTCATCTACCGTCTTTTTGGCAACAAGAGCGAGGAATATCCGGAAGGTCGCACGACAGGCGATTTGCTGAAGACCTTCTTCTCCGTCTCGGGCGAAGATGGTAACTTTGAATATACTCCTGGGTATGTAGTCGATTTACAACCCCTGCCGCCTCTTATCTTGCGTACGCTGGCTGACTGCTTGGATATAGTCACGAAAGGATTCCTGAGAACTTTTACAAGAACCCTGACTCAAACCAGTATGGCCTAATCCCACTCTTCCTCGACTCTTACGATGCCTATATCCATAACCCAGAATTCGAGAGCATTGGCGGCAATACGGGAGAGGTCAACTCCTTTACCGGCATCTCCTTCTCCAACCTGACCGAGGGCATCTTCAATGCCGACACGCTTCTGGAAGGAAACAACCTCTTCTGCTTCGCCTTGCAACTGGCCCTTGCCTCTCTCCCCGATCTCCTCGACGGTCTCGTTTCCGACCTTACTGGTCTCCTCCACAGCCTGAGTTCCGATCTCGGCGAGCTTACAGACCAGCTGACCTGCGCGGAGCTGAAGTCTATCAACTTGGCCCAGTTTGAAAACTTCCCGGGCTACACGCAGAAGTATGACAATTACGATGGAGCAGATTAAGGAAGTGGGAACAGGTTGTGCATTACGACCTTTGAACATTCTTGATGCGACATTTATCCATTTATTTAAGATTTCCCCCCCCCGCACCCCCGCCGCGCTCGTTTGTCGATAAAGGCAGGATTTGTATTATAACATTTCTTTACCACACCTAGTCCCGCGCACTAGGGATTGTTCGACTTTATCAATTCCAGATTAGAGCTGACGTAGTAGTATTCCTGAAACTTTTGTGACTTCTCCGCTGCGGGTTGGATGTCAGAAGATCTCGGAGTATTGAATCTGGTCGCTGCTTCGTTTGGCGGGACATAGCTGTCACTGTACCGGGCCATGGTCGTCTGGTTGTAGCTGATCTCATTGCTGTCAACCAGTCCTGCTACAAGCGCTTGCCAAAACCTATGCGAGTCCTGCACTGTCTCGGCGGCGAAAGTGGCGTTGACGTAGCTTCCTCCGACAATAGGGATATACTCGTCGCCTCGCGCGATCTTGTAAGTGTGGAACCACTCGCGGTACGCAGCGATGACACCTGGCCGATACCTTTCCAAATCCTCAACGGTGTCCACCATCGAAGCGATCGGATCTTCTAGCCCGATCACGAGCATCTTCCAATCTGTCTCGCCACCGTCATTAACCGCCAATCCCCCTAGGATCTTCACTTGCTTGATCTGGCCCGTATACCCCTTGTCTTGACTCACGTCGAAGGCATCCATGGGGTCATTATCCCCGGGGAAACCGGTATAGTCGTGGTCGAAATTGGGGGATTCCCATGTCCGGGGGATCGAGCCGTAGAGGAAGGGATAGGCTTTGAAAGGCCAGATGTCTTGCACGAAGCGTGGCTCACCGTCTTCTTCGTCGTGGAATATTGGGTCTAGAGATCTAATATGTCAGAACGCCGTTCACTTGGCATGATTGATGTGACCGACCATGTCGACTTACTTAGGGGCTCCTCGCGATTGATTTCGATTTTCCCGGAAGTCCAGCGTGGGATCTCAACGACGAAGTTGATGACGGAAGGGTTCGACTCGTCGGGATAGGTTGGGATGTCATGCCAGAAGGAAGCAGGGTTTCCGTCCCGTTCGAGCCACATTCGCCAATCCTAAGTAGACCTCGTTCAGCATGGATGCTGGGTTCGAGGGATCGAGAGGACTTACCAAAGTGTTTCTGGCACCGACTTCGGTCAATGTATAGGCTGTTCCGTTGATAGTGGTGCTGTTGTTTTCGACTTGGCTTGTCTGACGCCGAACTGGCTGCGGGAATGCAGAAGTACTTGCGAGCAGTAATGCTGCGCCTGCAAGGCATTGGTAAACCAACATTTTGTTCCCTTTTAGCAAGAAAAAGGCGTCGCTCTCTTTTGAGTAATGTCAATCATGCAATGGGCGTATGAAAGAACGCAGGGAGGGTAGGCGATATATATACTTGACCTGATCTTGATACCATCCACTAAACCCTCGTTGACCATTCCGTCTCTTATCACATCATCCAATGAATCTCTACAGATCAAGAAGATTCCTAGTGGAACTACTAACCTTTCACCGAGTCAATCGCTTGGAATATCGATCCTGGCCGCTCTCAGAGTGGACCTAGAGAACTCGCATGCGACTCCATCCCCACATTTGAGCACCCACGTGCCAGCTTCAGGAAAGCTGGAAGGCCCATGAACGGGAATACCAAGACCTCAGTTCATGCGCCAGTGACATTCCTCCAGAATATAACAAGAAATTCTGCCGTCGGCACGATGGCAATGGATATGCTACATGTAGCGATAGACGATGCCGTCATATGTTGAAAGGGGTAAATGCAAAACGGCACGTGGGAGGTAAGGACCTATCCAAACTCGCTGGGGAAAGACTTAGTTGTTAATAGGTGCTACGGCAACATTCGCGGTTGATTCGCATCCTCGTCGGCATCACCGTCACCGTCTTCGGCATTTTCACCCTTCCTACTTCGACGTTTCGCTAAGAGGCCAACTTTACAGAGACGACATATCTCAAGAACCAGTAGCTCTGTGCCGACGATCCCCTTCATCTATCCTTCTACACACACTGTCTCTGATCGACCTCGTTAACAACCCGTTCACTCCATCGCTTCCCGCAGAACGTACAGCTAGCTAGAGACACACCTTGTTCCCAGGCTCATCCTTCAATGCACCCACGATCCCAAGTATCCATCCATCCATTCTTCTTCTCCGTCGCCCTTCTTCTCGCTATCTGGATACCCTTGATCAAACATACAGTAGATCTGATGTAATAACTAAAAGGCACCTAAGCTCCTTCCTCTCCCACGCCCTGGTCATACCTCTGGAGGTAGAATCTGGGTGCATGGACATCACGCTATTCAGACCTCCCTTGCCATCTTCCTCCTTTACTAAGCAGGTCTAACTAGACCTCCCTTGCCATCTTCCTCCTTTTTTGAGGTCATAGTACGATAACCCCCTAGTCACAAACAATTCGAGGACAGCAAGAAGACCCTCCGAAAGACATCCGCAATAGACGCGGCAAGTTCTACACAGGGGCTTAGCGTCACGGACACCACGGCTTTGGTGGGAGGGGCAAGGGAGAGGGGGAGAGAAAACTCGAGTGCACCATCGCACGATGATGAAAGCATGAGGTGGTGATGGTACAAAACCAATATCATGCCTAATGTAGTAACCCCTTCCTTCCTTCAACTATACAAAACCCGCCCGCACAGTATTTAACTTCTTTTGTACCCATCATCTAAGCAGATCCCCCCCCCATCCCCCCCAAAGAACAATCCCACATAAACCGGGGATCGGCCATGTGAAACTAAAAAGGGGAAGAAAAAAAAAAACCGGGGAGTGAAAAAGATCCGTTCGTTATCCAAAGTGAATTTCTCGTATTTTGTGCTTTATTCGAAAGCCTGGTTTTCTCTGTTCCAACTTTATATCCCAATCCCATCAGGTTGTACCCCAAGTTTTGCTTCTATATTTATCCCCCCCCCTCTGCCTCCGCGCGACTCATCAGAGGCCGCTTGCACGGTGCGCTGGACCCGATTGCCTTCTCCCTGCGACGATGTCGGATTTCCGAACGCGCGAAAGGGCTAAATCCCAAGCGTGGGGTGTTGCGGAGGCCAGATCGTTCGCTACGACTTTCATCGACCACGACTCGGTGGTGGGCGATAGTGAAGGACGCAGAGACGGCGTGGGATCGTCGCTAAGCCGCAATATTTCCAAGTGTCCAACGATTTTCGGCTGGAAAGTTCTGCGTCGCTTGGGATCTGATGGGCAAGACGGGCTGGCCCCAGCTGGCGACCGAGGTATCCTCGCAGTCTGGTGATTGCTGAACCGGCCGAGAAGGAAGACCGTTTTTTTTTTCCCTTCGGATTTGGTCCGGTCTCCGCAGCAGGCATGAAGATTGTTCCGATTCTTCTCAGGCGAACTGTCGCTCTTCGATGATATTAATGCATTACCGGCTCGCGGGCATCATGCCAGGAGGGAGAACCCTGGCGGCGCGTGTCCTTATTGCAGCGGAGATGATGTTCCCCAATGACAGAAGACATTAGAATCCCAAGTTAAGTTGATTTTACTGATCTCTCTTCATCCCGCCAATCCAAGAAGCACGCCAGCGAACCCACTCGTGAAGACGACGACGACCGCGGCGAACGACCCGACTAATCTCGCGTCGATCGAAGAGGCGGGCACAGCGAGAGCGGTCGCGGAAGCGGTCGAGCCGCCGCTGTAGCCGTAGTCCTGCGTGGGCTTGACGACGGGCATGGTAGCTTCCACGGGGGTCGTGATGGTCGAGCCCGCCGAGACGGTCGTGGTAGTCTTGGTCGTGACTTGGGTGGAGGTGATGTTCTCGTTCTTGCCCCAGCGGTCACCGTCGGTGCCGCAGAGCGTCGAGCCCTTGAGGGCGTCGGTGGAGAAGAGGACGATGGGTTCGCCGCCCTTGAGGGTGACCTTGACGGAGCCGCCGTTGCCGACCGACACAGTGTTGCAGGTGAGGATGTCGGTGAGAGAGGCTCCGCTGGAGTAGCCCGAGTCGAAGCTCACGTCGTTGTCATCTCCATCTTCGCCTGCGTTCGTGAGAATCGTGAGGAC
The DNA here is from genome assembly GCA_037044905.1 of Hortaea werneckii. Taxonomy (NCBI): domain Eukaryota; kingdom Fungi; phylum Ascomycota; class Dothideomycetes; order Mycosphaerellales; family Teratosphaeriaceae; genus Hortaea; species Hortaea werneckii. The sequence continues at coordinate 2,045 of JBAOKB010000107.1, read as the reverse complement.
CTGCTTGCCCTTCTCGCCTTTTTGTAGGATGATGGTGTGGTCGTCATGTTTGACAACGTCGGTATGCACTTTGCCGTACTTGTCGCCGCTGACTGAGTAGACGTGTTTGCGGAGGGTGTTGAGGGCGGCGATTTGCTGGTACAGCGGAGCGAAGATGTCGAAGCCAGCCTCCCAGAGGACTTCACGGTTGGTGTAAGGGTTTGTACCTCCTCGGAAATGCTGCTCTTGGCCTTGATAAACGATTGGAATACCGTCGTTGAGGATGACGAAGGCGTTGACGTTTTTCGCTCGTGAGATATCGTCGGTGTAGTTGGCGAATCGAGCAACATCGTGGTTCTGTCTCACGTTTTAGCCTTGGCTAGTCAATTCTGCGTGCGATGAAACATACCTCGCTGAAAGTTGTAAGAGCAGTCGTGTCTGTGCAATACTTCCTCTCCGACTCAATCATCTCAGACAACTCATCGATGGAGCCTTTCGAGTCCTTGAACGCATAGACAATCTTCCAGTAGAGTGGGTAGTTAATCAAGCTCCCGATGGGTTTCTGCCATTCGCAAGCATCAGTCTCGTTGGAGAGGTAGACTTCGGCTGTGCCGAACATGCCAGCAGACTCCATGAACCCAGGAAAGAAGGACGGGTTGACATTGGCGCCGGCATCAATCCGCAATCCATCGATGGAGTGGTTGGCAGCCATCTCGCCGATCCACTTGTTGAGCTCGTCTCTGACGCTGTCCGATTCAGTGTCGAGATCACAGAGTGGCACATACTCGGATCCAAGCCAGCAGTCCTCGAGGGCAGTCAAGTTGTCGCCAGAGTAGTCCATAGGACAGTAAGGGTGGTAATAGCTTTTCTCGTTAAAGGGATTGAGAACCTCATACTGGACGTCCTCGTGGTGACCAGAATATGCCATGTGGTTTGGTACCACGTCCATCATGAAGAACATGCCGCGTCTGTGCACCTCGTCCATCAACTGGTGAAGCTCGTCGAGGGTACCGAATTTGGCGTTTAAGGTGTAGAGGTCTTGTTGCCAGTAGCCAGCATATGCAGAACCGTCCTGGGTGACCTGTGGTAGCTGGGCTACGATGGGGGATATCCATATAGCATCGAAGTTCATGCCTTGAATGTAGTCGAGGTTATCCTTGATACCTCGCCATGTTCCGCCGCAGTACACACCCAGTTCGGTGTGGCAGGTGCCCATGTAGAAGGGCGCGTTTTCCGAGGGCGCGAAGCGGTCAGTCATGACCTGGTATATTGACCGAGATCTCCATTCGTCGAGACTCGCGCCGGAGCCTACGCCAGCCAGAGATAAGAGAAGGGTGGTAGCGAGTGTGGTGAGGACGCCGGCAGGCATCGCGAACAAAGACATGCTGCTGCTGCTGATGCTGCTGCTGTTGATTGCTGCTGATGCTGCTACTCTGCTGCGCTACCCGTATGACGCCCCGATGAAAGACAAGCAGAGGATGCAGCAAGTAGGATGGATGGGTGGGTAAAGAGAGCGACGACGATAAAGACAGCAACAACAGCAACGAGAAAGAGAGAGACAGAGCGGCGGGCGGTTGGGCGGGAGCGAACGTTGTTAGAGGAGTACAAGAAGGGTACCCGGAAAAGGGAAAGGTCGTGTAGGGCCGGGGGATGTCAAGGACTAAGGACTATTTTGGACACGGCGGCGTTCCTGCATCGTTCCTGCATACAGATTGGCGGGCGACGGGGGGGGCGACTGCTCAGCCTTTGCGAGCGGCGAGTGGCGTGGCGTGGCGTGTGGAAGCTTACCACCGGACGGTAATTTGCTGGATACGAACGAATAGGCGTGGGCGGGTTCCGTGCGCCCACTCACGGCCTCACGGCGCATCTACGACCAGATGCTACCGGACGGTCCGCTCTCGTGGGTTTTTTGCTTGGCCCTTGGTATTGGCTAGTGCCCACCGCACGGAAGGTATAGCCTGGGAAAATCGCCTCGTCAAATTCGACCTTCTTCCCCCCCTACGAGCCTAGGGAGAAACACGAGCTTCTCCTGTTGGCCGCCGCCGCCCGCCGGGGCCAGCCGCCAA
>JBAOKB010000106.1:0-77240 GCA_037044905.1 Hortaea werneckii | reverse complement strand
ATCGATTACTTTCAGTCGCCTTCTAAGCGACCAGTAGCATTCTCTCCCATTAGCGAAGAGCAGGAACCTGTCGTCGAGACGCCATACATTGCGCCTACGCCTACGACCGCGCAAACACCTACATCAGCTCGACATCACAACGCACTGGTGAACCCTGCAGATTCCGCGTCTACGCTCACCGCTGAAGCACTCTCAGCTCTTTCCGCCGTCAGACTTCCGCCGGACGTCCTTTCAAATCTCCGCAGCATACTTTCGAAGCACGATCTGAAGGCCCAAGGCGTCACTCGAGGACGAGACATATCGCGACTGGCTTTGAAGTCAAAAGAAGCCAAGATTGCAGAGTTGCAGAAGAGGATTGAAAGCCTAGAGGCAGACATGGAATTGGATCGAGGTGTGATACGGCAATTGAGATGGCAAATCGAACATGGGCAGCATGAAGACTGATGAGATTGAACACACTTGCGGTCGAAATAAGGAAAGGTTGGGTGAGGAGAAACCAAGATACGGTTAAGGGTAAAGCTCTGGAAGTGCAAATAAGCGGCGTTCAAACAGGGAAGGTAAAGCGTGAGATTCGAATGATACCCAAACACAGCGTTGCATTGATTACTAGATAGCAGGTATTGAACGAAAGTTAGCATTGAAAAGAGTTCCTTGGAAGTTACTGCCATGCACTCGGCGAGTGTGGAGAGGCTCACGAGAGGGGTTGCATGGCATGTCACCTGCCAAGAAGTCAAGACCCAGCCGCCTTCCTATTAAGGCAGCTCACTAGATACTGCGAAGTGTTACCCCATGTCGACTTCACATCTCCCCTCACAGCCCGCTGGCAAATATGGGCTATGAGTACTGGGCATCGCCGGCAAGTGCTCATTGACAAGAAAGCAAATGTGGTTCCTGCATGCCGCCCAGTCAGATACGCCATCTACTAGGCCGGGACAGGCAGCTGATCTTCATGATGATCTCAATGCTGCGATTTCGGCGTTGTGAAGCCTACAGGTACTTATGGAGGACATTTAGAAGGATTTCAGGTACAGTTGGGTTTTTGAATAAACTGACAGACAGCAACAATGTTCGCCACAGGACTCGCTGCCCTTGCGGCCCTTGCACCATTGGTAGCAGCTGATGATCGCCATGGCGGACGCGGATGGCACCATGGCAATTACGACCACGGCGACGACAACCACGGCGGTATGACAGAATGGATCGATCGACCAGGCAGCGTAATAACCGATCCCTGGGGTCTCTGCCCTGCGGCGGACTGGCCAGTCAGCGATGTCGGTTCTCCGATCGAGCCCCAAGCGCCCACGTCTGAGCTCAAAGGCATGCTCAACGAGGTCGACGCAGGCCAAGTGGAGCGCATCATCACCAAGCTTGCAGGATTTGGGACCCGCCATACCCTGTCGCAGCAGAACTCCAGCACGTTCGGAATCGGCGCTGCGAGGGACTGGATCTACGAGGAGATGCAGGGCTACGCTGAGCAAGGCGATGGGAGTATGGAAGTCTACTTCGACTCCTACATTCAGGGCGTCGCTAGCCGGGTCCCATTCCCGGTCAACATCACCAACGTAGTTGCCAGGATAAATGGTACCGAAGATAGCAACAGGACTTATGTTGTGACAGGCCATTACGATTCCAGACGACTTGACATACTGGACTACACTGGTGATGCCCCAGGGGCCGATGACGACGCATCAGGCGTCGCCGTCCTGATGGAGATGGCGCGCGTGGTAGCGAAGATGGGCAGACCAAAAGCAACAATGATGTTCGTCGCCACTGCAGGCGAAGAGCAAGGTCTCTACGGCGCCACCCACCTGGCCGAGACGCTGAAGAACGCAAGCATCAACGTCGAAGGCAACTGGAACGTGGACACTGTCGGCACTGGCAAGAACGCCCCCTTTGACCCCATCAACGACTACACGGTCCGTCTCTTCGGCGCAAGCATCTACTACCCCAACTTTACCAGCAACGCCGCGCTGGAGCGCCAATACAGCATCATCGGCGCCTGGAACGACTCGCCAGCCCAACAGCTCGGCCGATACATCGCCGAAGTGGCCGCGGGAGCGGTCGACTGGATCGACATGCAGGTCAAGTTGATCTACCGCCACGACCGCTTCGGCCGGGGCGGCGACCACATTGGCTTCCTGGAGCAAGGGTACCCCGCCGTGCGCTTCACCGAAGCGTACGAGGATTTTGCGCACCAGCACCAGAATATCCGTGAGGAGGACGGGATCCAGTACGGCGACCTGCTGGAGTTTGTCGACTTCGATTACACTGCTCGCGTGGCCAAGTTGACGCTGGCGACTATGTATTCAGCCGCCATTGCGCCGGCTAGGCCTCAGGATGTTTACATTTCGTACGGGATTGGGACGACGGCGTCGGATGAGGATACCCCCGTCGAAGCGCTGTCGAATGATAGCCGGTTCTTCTGGGAGGTCAGCGACGATCCGTTAGTGGCGAGCTACGAGTTAGTGTACAGGACCAGCGGAAGTCTGCAGTGGACGCATTCGCTGGATATTGGTATGACGGGTAATGTGACGGTCATGCTGAGTAAGGATAACTACCAGTTTGGAATCAGGGCGGTTGGCGAGGATGGACTCAAGAGTCCTGCTGTTTTCCCCTTGCCTATTGACCAGCTGTAGGGGATGCAGAGAGGTTGGAGAAGGTGATTAAGCAAATCGATATATAAGTAAATGGATATATTGCTATACAAGCCGGAAAGAAGGGTCTATGCACACATTATTACTATACAATAGATCTGAGCCCCTATTGCGCGTCGCTGTTGAGACTACAACGATCGCTGATCCAGTCCTGATCTACCGTGGAGGCCGTCTCTTTATTATTAAATATGCCGAAAAGCAAAATCTCGCTGTCGTTCTTTCGTAGCCCACGGACTCATCACTGCGGGAACTGCGGGGTATCTATTGGATAAACAAATCGATTTACATCGTACACGGAAGAGTCGAAGTTGCTGGAGAGAAAGGTCGGGGGCGCACTGACAGTGTGCTCCATCAGGGGTGCTTGGAGGCTGACGTTCGCTTGCTCGGGATAGGTGTTGCTTGTGAAGTATGCAGAGGCGTCGATCGCGGGCGTCGGGTATCCGTAAGTAAACTCAGTAGTCGACGGAACAGGATACGTGTGGGAACCATTTGCGATCGATGAGAAGTCTGGTTGCTGGAGATCGATTCCGGAGTCTGGCGGGAGATCGATGTCATCCTCACAGAGACTGTCGTTGAACGTAGTGTCCAATTGAGATGGCACGACGTGGGGTGCGAAGAATTGCGCGGATGTAATCTCAACCTCCTTCAGCCAACCGTTGGCTTTGAGCCACTCGATCGGTGGCCAGTCACCACCAGCCTTGCCGGCTCTGCTTTCGCGCTCTTCACCTCTGGCCTTCCTGCCCCGCTTGCGAGGGCAGAAATGTGCTCTTCTGAGGTGGGCAGCTGCGTTGTAGTAGACATTGTAGTGCTTCTGCTGCTTGCACTGCTTGCAGATACCAAGAGGCTTCTGAGGCCACCAGCCTTCTTTCGAATTCGTCGTCGGTTCGACACAAATCCAGACGTGGCGTGTCTCTGCATGAGCACGGTCGTAATGTCTACGAAGTTCATGCTCGCCACGGAACCCGTTTGGATACTCTTTGCACAGAGAGCAATAGAGCTTAGGATGTTGCGGTCGGACGTAAGGTGTCTTGGTGATAGCCTCTTTGCGCCTTACTGCATCTTCTGGCTTCAATAGTGTCGAATTGGCTGTCGAACTCCCCGGCGCTGAAGTAGGGCCTCTCGAAAGATTCTTGGGAGCTATGTTCTGCTTGGCGTTTTCGATATGCTTGCGGCGGCGTTCTGATGCCTTCTGTTCGATTGACAGGTTGCTCGACATGCTGGAGGTGCTGCTTTCCGATTCCGTCCGCTCCATAGCTTGTGCTTGACCATAGGAGAGATCTGTAGCCTGAGTGCGCATCTTTCCAAAATCGAAAGCTAAAGGAGAGGACTCGACAAATGGAATGTCCTGACCAACAAAGCCGTAGCCAGTGCTACTGAGCAACTGCGCACTGTTACTACCGTCTTCAAAGCCCGTGGTAGCTTGCAGGCTACCAGCTGGCTTCTCTGTAGCATTCTGTACGAAAGGAGCATCGACATCTTGCTGCTCAAATGGGAAAGGGAGGTCAGAGCAATTCGAAAATGAAGACTCAACACGCATCATATCGACCGCATCGGTCAGTGATGTCGTCAAACTACTGGTGCGACTCATCGCCTCGCTTGACAGCAGCGAGCTCTGCGACGGCTGACTCGATATACTGGTACTTGGCGAGATGGTGAGTGTCGGTGACACATACGTGTTGAAAGCGAGAGAAGATGGGAGAGACGGCTGACTTGTGCCGGCACCATCTACCTTCTGCCTTTTGGCGGCTGCTGTTGCAGGAGTGGAGATGTTTGCGAGCTTGGAGACATAAGCTCCAGGCTCGTACACTTGCATATCGCCAGATTGCTGTGTCGGTGTCGTGTCGTTTGCAGGCCAGGATGTCGTGCCGTAGGTGTAGCTGGCGGAGTGCTGCATGTCCAGTTGTTGATCGAAATCCCGTTTGCCAGTGGTTTGCCGAGGGACTTCAGCCGAGTGCATTCGAGGCGGAGAGCTTCTCATCGACTTCGAGCGCGACATGGCCGTTGCACCGAAATTGTGGTGACTCCGAGATGGCTGTGCCTTCGCTTTTTGCAAGTCCGGAAGACCGAAGGCCTAATGGTCGTCAGCATGTCAGCTCGTCACACGTGGATCGGGGAGCATCGTACCGATTGTCCAGCTTCGTTGGTCGGTCTCTCGTCCCGGTGTGGCTCCTCTTGTTGGAAGCTTCGTGGTGCTGAAGAGTCGCCAAACAGATATGAGATCAATTGAGCTTTCCGCTCAACCCAGGCCTTATGACGTGCATCCTCGGTAGGATAGGAGGTCCAGATCGCCAGGCGTTCACGCTCGAGAGATCGCAGTAAGGAGTCATTGCTGTGACAAGACATGTTAGAGCAGCGGGGTCTTTCGGTGTAGGCCAAGGCGACGCCAGTGGCGTAGCAATGCGCGTTGTGCTAGTATGGACTGCCAGTAAAGGCGGCAGGAATTGTTTGCTGGCGAGAAGAGAGGAGGCAAATGAGGCTACAAGTCACGGATGGCAGAGGCATGGTGTACTTATGCTTCGGTCTATAAGCTTCGTAATCGGGACGTATCAGAGAATGACACTTCAACCCACCTCCGGCCATGCAGCGGGCGTCCATGCAGCGAGACGGCACGTTGGGCCCATGCTGCTGCTACTGCTGCTGCTGCTGCAAGGGAAGCCTTTCCGCAGCAAGCGTTCGAGGTGTTGGTGCTGCAGCAAAAGGCAGGGCGTGCGACGCTACAGCTCGGTGAAAGGTCGCCACGAGCCCGACTCATTCGTCAGGTTGATCCTGGTGGCGCCCCCCTACAACCGCCTAGCTCCCGCCCGTAACACGCGCACCTGATCTCATCTGTAGCTCATTGCCTCTTCCACGTCGACGTGCATGCGCTGGCCTAAGCACCGAGCAGGACGGCTGTTTCGATTCTGGGCCCATCCATGAGCGCGTACTATGTCTCTTGTCCTCGAATGTCAGCCGGATGGGACTGCACAGTAGAGACGGTACACCGCTAGGCATGTTACCAACTTGTAAGCTTCATGAACGGACCTCGGGACAACAGGAAACGTCTCCTAGAGTCTCAGAAGCTCCTACAGTGCCCTAACCCTTCGACTCGGCTGCATCCGACTGGGCTGGTAGTGCGACAACCCAGAAGAACCGAAGAACATCGCGGCAACTGCGCCTCCGTTGCACGAAACGGCGGCGCGACGTAATTGAGCCGGCGACTCTGACGCAACGAGCGCAACTACCACGTCCGACGAAATGAGACCTGTCACAGGCAGGGTTGCACCGGCTGAAGTCGATCATGAACGAGTCAAGCCATTGCCGCGTGGGATCGGTGCCTGAGACGTGCTACAGATACGAGATGGCGTCTGCACCTACGTAAGGTGGCAGCGTCCGCTCACCGACATCTCGACGAAGATCTTTCTTGGCCGATCTCACCGGAGTAACGCAAACCATGCTCGGGCACGGTAACGGCAATGCGCCGGCTAAGGTACAAGGCTTTCACTCACCACTACTAGTCTACGGACATGTGAAGAAGAGACAATATGTGGTGAGCACGTTCATTATACAGGACATGCTAGCGTGACAAACGCGCGACCGCCACGAGGTAGCCACGCGACGATGAGGGGAATTAGAGGATCGCGGAAGCAGTTGCCATGAGCCTCCGCATCTTGCGCACCGGGTTTCGAGTTTCCTTCTTCGACGGCCCTCTATTCAGCATTCCTTGCTTGTTCTGGATGGCCGGCGCGATCCACGCAGGCTGCTCGTCAAGCTCGTCCGGATCTGAATCAGACCATCCGCTCTGATCTACCACCCAGCCCACGCCGTCTCCTTCTTCCTCTTCTGGCACGTCATCCGCAGCGCTCATAGCGGCCTTACTCAGCATGCTCTGTTCTGGTGCTGGCCTCGTAATATCATAGACGGTCTCGGACCTTGCTAGGGTCATGGACTCTTTGCGGGCTTGTTGCGAAAGCCTGGCGATGCCCTTTGCGCGCAAAGTCTCTTCGGTCTCAACCGGCGGTATTATGGGCGGCTCTGGAATCGCAGATGGCTTTGCTAGCTCTAGTATCTCTTTCGCTACTACCTTCTCGATGGGACTGGCCCCTGGCTCTTCCGGTGCCATCATGAAATGATCTGCACTAGTGTTGTCAGCATCGTGATGCGATTCACTCATCTCGCGGATGTCCTCTAATGTTAGATCCTCAGCAACCAGATTGTCACCCGCGAACTCCACGCTTTCGAATCCAAAGTCGTCGAACCATTCACAGATGCCTTCTTCGACCGCATCGTCACTCCTACGCCTCGGGATTGTAAGCGCTTCTTGATAGACCTGCTCGATTGCCTCCTGAAAAGCATCAAGACTAGCTATCGAGTTGCTGCGAGGCAAGATCATAGGCTTTGGGAGCTTGATTGGACCCTGGATGTACGAATGCCTCTCCCATGCTGTGACCTCTGGCGGCTGTACTGTAACGATAGAGCCGTTGCGTAGATGGATCTTGGTTGCCACAGGTGTAGTGGTACCTGACGAAAGCGGCGTGCTGTCACTGCTGTCTCGTGTGCCTGCTAGCTCTGGTATGGCCGACAGGCGACTCGGTGAGATACTGTTGTCCGCGCTGTTGGCTCTTGCACTTGTCTTCGAGACATGTGCCAAGGGACTTCGTCTTTTAGCGACCTTGTTGCGCTGAGTGACGGGAAGCGGTCTTCTCGCTGTAGTCTGGTAAAGTTCTGTAGGCGTCGGGAGAATGCTATCTGGAGTATCTGGCAGCTCTTTGTCGATAGGAGCGAGGCGTGGTGGCAATTCCACATGCAATCTTCTTGATACGTCCAGCTTGTCCACCGTGAGCCGCTTCTCTGGAAAGAACCCGGCATCCAGAAGCATACTGATAGTCTCGCCTTTTCGGCGACGCTTCCACGGTAGCTGTGCTTCGGAAGAAGCAGGAGTCGTTCTGTCAGAGGCTTCATCGATGTCTTTCTTACGCAGGGGAGATGGTGATCGACCTCGTGGTTTAGCCGCAAGTGCATCTATGTCGAGCAATGCTGCTCTTATAGAAGCCGCTGCACTTGTACGCTTCGGCGTCTTGCTGGCCGTTCTGGTTTGGAGAGGATCGAATCTCATCCCGTTGCCCTCGGGCTTGCCGCCGATCGTCGTCCTCTTCGCCTTTACAGGCGGCTGTTTGAATATTTGTCCTGCGCTTGGTGCTACTGGATCGGTCGAGGCGCGAGCGGGATGCGGTGGCCGAATCTTTTCATCATTCCATCTACTATCTTGATGGCTATGCACCTCATCATCTCCGGCCGCCTGCAATAGCATCCCATTGATGGAGTCACCAACCAAACCTGTACGACCCCGTGATGCGGCACTCCCTCGCCTTACGTGAGGTTCCTGAGGAATAGGTGGCGGAGGTCCTGCGGGCGGTGGTGATGGTGCGGGTGGAGCTGGAGGCTTGCCAACCGGTGGCGGCGCGAATAAAGGCGGAATATTCATCTTCGCTGCCGCCTTGTTTGACTTTTGCGGAGGCACAGGCGCTTGCCGTGGCTGCTCTGCGAAAGGCGGTGGCGAGACCGCCGAGATGTCCACACTCTCCCTTTCTCGCGCATCTTCGCTGTCTTGTCGAGCTCGTGACTTGCCAGTCTGCTCGACATCTTGTGCGATTGGGCTCGAAACCTTGAGCTTATTGCTGCGCGCGAAGAGCCCAACCTTTCGTTTTGGACTTTGCGAGTCCGGCTTCTGCAGGGAGTTGGTAGACTCGGCTTTGGTGAGGCTATAAGAACTCTCTCCACTCTTTCGCTTCTCCTTCTTCACCTCTTCAGTCGCGGCCTTCCTGGCGTCGCTCGCGGCCCTGAGGCCTTCGATCTGCGCTTTAGAGAGGTGTACAGGTGGTGGTGCAAACATTGTCGGTATCACGAGTCTCTGTGTTAAGCGTGGGCCTGCAGAGATGCGCGCGCGAGTTACAGCATTATCGCAGGATGAGGATGTCTTTGTGACCCGTCGCTCTGGCAGGATCAAGCGACACGCACACAAGGCCTTGTCCCATCGCACTGGTAACCACACATTCCACAAGCATTCCACTGGCACTCCGTTTTCGGACAATGAAACTTCGACAATACCTTCCTTGCGATGGGAGACTCACATGAACTAATCTCGTTGTTCACCTTTATCGCGGTCGCATGATGCAGAGCAAAGCCTCGCCTGCGCCCTGCAAGCCCTTGTCTGATGTAATGAAAAGGTGGCAAATGTTGCAATAACGTGACATTCGTAAAATTTTGAAGTTCGTCGTGGCAACCAAGGCCTCCGAAATATTTACGCAGAAGCGTACAAGCATTTGAAACCATCTGTCCGATCATAGTATCGCTCGCAGCTGCCGTTCGGCCCCTTTGGCCCTCAAAAAGTCATCATGATTTACACTGCAATGTATTTCGCCTGCGAATTGAACCGTGCTTTGCCTCTAATAAGGCAGTTCACAACAGTGGAACTGCCGACACTTCCTGCACCAGACGCGTTTGCCTTGCTCAATGAAAGTTTTTCCTTCCGGAGGTGCCCAGAAGTCTGGCGTCTGCTCCATTTGACTTGTGATTGCGGTCTCGTGCGGTGTGCCTTGCTGCGACGTTCTGCTCACTGGCGGCCCAGAAGTGACGCTGCTTGTTTCGACAAGAGTGACTGAAAGTTCGCTGGCGACATCTGTTGCCGTTATCCATTCAGTCTTCGCCTCGGAAACTGGCCATTCTTGATCGATCTGCATCTGCATTTCTTCGATGGCTGGTGGCTCCTTGTAGCTGTAAGAACCCTCCAAGTGCTTCCCAGCAATGAGCCATTCCGGCAGACCCACTGCCAATGGACCTTTCAAGTCTTTCCATAACGTGAACTCGCCGTGGCCAACGCGATTCTGCAAGCTGTAACACGCTGCCGCAATCAAGCCGCTCATCGGCAGCACAACCCACAGGAGGAACCACATGGTGCGATCGTACCAGATTCTCGCCTCTTGCTGCAGGAGAGTGAGCTTATCGGTGTACCAATTGGTACGAGCAGCGATCAGCATCCGGCGTTTCCACCTCTTGAATGAGGCCCATGTTTGCTCGCACGACAAGAGGAAATCGCTCTCCAATGCCACGTCATCGTAGAGCTCCCGAAGGCGCTCCACGTGGTCTCCTGTCCACCGCACGTACTCGGTGAAATGGTTAATGGTGCCTATCACCAGGAGCACCAGCGCAGCGTAAAACAGCACCCAGAGGGTCTGTCGGACGATGTAGTGCCATATCCAGGCCCACACGAGCTTCCCGAGACCGAGGAGGAAATCGGATATGGAGATTTCTCCCGTCTCTCCCAGACTCCGCCGCAAGGCTGCTGATGTACTGGTGGGCGCTGTACTGGCCCGGCCGATGCTTGTTGGCGCGGCAAGGCCGCCAGGGGTTGGTCGTCGGGCTTGGTAGCCCGCGGCGTACAGCGACGCCCAGCGGTCGGGATCCATCGTGACGAGCGCTGGGAGGTCGGGATATTGGCTGATTTAGCTCTTGGTTGTCTTGGGATGCGTAGTTTCCTTCAGCAAGCGATTGACCGGCAATGCTTGCTCTGCTTGAAATTTTCTTTGTCTGGAGGTATCCTGACGTCGAAAGATTCATCGATGGAGTATCGACGGATTCGGTGGGTAAAGGTCGCCATTGTTGACAATGAGACCTTTGTCCTATTGTGTGATGAGATAAGCTATTCTGTGTGAAGTGGAGTGTAATTATAGCGCTATTGTGCGAAAGAGGAGGCTGGAGCACAAGTGAAATCAAAAGCACACCCAAAAGCGACAGAGCCATTCTGCATCTGCCTTCCTAAAGTGCGCGCGCTTGTATAGTACTTTATGTGGTTGTGGCAAGTCAGAATTCCATGAGACATTACTCATACATGTAGCTTCTGCTAATACTTAATTACTCGGCATCGTGACATCTCAAGACCACCAGATTACTTGAAGGCCGCCTGCACCAGCGTGTTACCTGCAAACAATGTCAGTTATGCGTGGGAGATGGACAAGGTTAAATGTGTCACTTACCTCCGTCGGGGTACATGATCTGTTCGTTGTAAAAAGTTCCTCCTCTACCAGCCAGCATCAGAATGGTAGCGGCCATATCGGTGTCGTGGCCCTTGCGTCCAGCCGGGTTGGCCGAGGTCATGTCCATCTCACTCTTGTTCTGGTCGTTGCTACCACCAGTCGTCATCTCCGATGGGAAGACGCCAGGCGCGATCACGTTCACGCGGACTTTAGACTGCGCGAACGTCGTGCCGAGCATTCGTGACAGGTGCGTGAATGCTCCTTTGGAAGTGGCGTAGGCGAATTGTCCCATCGATGAGCCCTTCATCTGGCCTGAAATAGAAGAAACGTTGACGACTGAGCTGCTGTAGCCCGGCACGACCTCGCGACCCTTGGCCAGAAGCGGCAGGAAAGCCATGGACATGAAGTATTGGCCCATGACATTAGTCTGGAAGGTCTATTTCATGAAGAGTCAGCGGGTTATCGGAGGATAGACTGCAGCTTAAAACCTACATCCATCCATTGCTTTTCCTCGGACTTCAAAAAGTGCTGAGAGATAGCTTCCGGGTCCGTCATGTCGGGCTGGCCGTTTGTGGCTTTGGCATGTCAGCAAGTGTGCTCGCATTTCCACAGCATCTTAAGTGACATACAGAACTTAGTGTTGTCGTCCCTGGCAATGCCAGCGTTGTTGACGAGCAACTGGATGCCATTGGGCTCCTTCTGCTTCATCTCTTCTGCCAGCTTTATGCAACCATCCTTGCTACTCACGTCGCCTGGCAGAGCGTGGATGCTGCCAGGACCGGTGTTGTAGAGCTTGATAGCATTGTCCAGCACCTCTTGTCTTCTACTTGTGATGTACACCTTCGCACCGTTGGCCACCAGGGCTTGTGTGATCATCAGACCAATACCGGTAGCGCCGCCCGTAACTACGGCGGTAAGGAAGGAGCAGTCGAAGAGGTTGGAGGCCTTGACCTGATCATTGTTTGCCTTTCCTGCTCTTCGTCAGTCTATGTAGGCTCCCTAATTGCTTCGTCCGATGTTACCGGATGCCATGGTTGCTTTCTGAATGGTACTCGTGAACGCTGGACGTGAGGCTGTCGTTAGTACCGGTGTGATTGAGGAAGGTGCGTGACGCGAGAAAAGTCGAAGCATCTTGAAGGCTCTACACGACGAGATATGCAGTGGACCGAATCGTCGTGACTATTGCTGCATGCCGTGGGCCACCATCTCGTGGGAATGATGGTTCATGACGTCCAGAGTCTGTAACGTCATTGAACGTTGACGCGCTCTATCGTCAGTGCTCAGAAAGGTCTATACAGGAAGGACTATATTTCTTCTCAGATATGATGAGAAGAAGGTGATGCTGACTGCTGTTCACAGTGCTGAACGCTTGATACATTATTCACCGACCGTGGCAGTTGATGGCATCTCCGACTGCATCTGAATCTCGTCAGCCAAAGTGGGGCGGCGCGCCTGACGCGAAAGGTGCACGGTAGACTGAAAGTCACAATGTACAAGAATACATAGTAGTCGTGGAGTATACAGTGCAACACTATTGCAATATCAACTTCTCCCAGGAACCTCGGTGAATAATACAAATTACAAAAGACCCCCAGAGTGGATTGATTGCCCGTATACTTAGGTAAGCCTCTAATGCATGCTCTCAACAACTTACTGTACGACCGCGGTACAATCCATCAAGCCAGCAACCACGTCCTCCGGAATGCCAGCAATGCTAAGTTTATAGAAGGCAGCTGAGAATTCCGCGGCCCAAGTACCTAAGACAAGTCAGTCCAGCATTCTTACTAAGTCGTCCTCCGTGGATCTCACCAGGATTCTGCGCAAACTCGCTGAACGCTTTGCCTGTTTCCGTCTCTGGACTGGCAAGATTGACGTCGGATTGAAACCGGTAGACCCCTCGCGGCGGAGACTGAGACTGCGTTTGCGAGTAGTACTTCACGTCCCAAACTCTTGGACTACTGTCTTGCTGACCACCAGTGGGGATGCCGTTCTGTTGCTGAGCGAACGCGCGTGACGTTGAGTGTGCGCCTATTAACGCCGCGAGCTCTCTCGGACTGAAGCCTTTGTCTGCCCACAGATCGATCAAGGTCTGGTAGTCGGCGCCTTGCCCGAAGGCTTGCGGGAGGAGGCCAGCAGGCGCTGCGTCTGAGTTGTCTTCGCGGCCAACGACCTAGCATTTGTCAGCGCTTTCTCTTCGAAGTGACAGGAGCAGGCTTTCATACAGTCTTGACGGTAGGACCACCCGGACAGGCCTTGACCCCGATCATGCCCGCGACTTGGACAAAGTCTGCAGCGCTGACATCTTGGTCCTTGTAAGCGTTGTATTTCCCAAGCAGGAATGACCGAAAGCCCTGGAGAGGGTTTTGATCGCTCCTGCTGACTTCTTCATCGCTTAGGAGGAGTGAGCCATCAGCTCCGCCGCTTGCTGGAGAGTATGTGGGAGTTTTGACCGAGTAGCCGGCTATTCTCACCATTAGTATCGATCCTTAGGGGGCGAAACCTTATAACGTCGTCACTCGCCTGAATCATGGAAAGCGAATCGAACAGCCGATCGCGCCAAGTTGTTGCAACCAGCGAAATTCCGCTTGAGATCTGACGCTATGCTCGACCATACTTGCGGGCAGCTTGATAAGGTGTCATTCGCTGCCTGGGTGTAAGAGAAAAGCAATGAAAGTGTCAAGAAGCATGAAGTAATTTGAACCATGTTTCCGCGAGGTAAGTGGATTGCAGCGATCGACGGGATAATACAACAGGAACACAGGGAGGATCCGGTATGACTTATATAACTACCTCCCACATCAAGTCGGCGATGAACCAAAGTCACGTCAGCTATTCATCGGCGACTTCATCGAGTCTTGTCTCTCTATTACTACATTCGAACGCTTTAGCGATGTCGTATGGGCTGATGCGACAGAAAAGAAGTAAGGGGGCCAATACTTGCTCGTGGCTGGTTCGGCCGTAGCGAGGGGATTTAAAAGCTTGTCTCAAAATACCATAGTCTATAGACTAAGCCAAGGGCTATGCCCTCTACTAGCTTTCCCATATGGTAAGCGTAAGGCAGGAAGTCTTGATTTGATGTGAATTGGCTGCGCATGTAAGACGGCCCGGTGCGGCTCTGCTGAGCTCATGGTCGTCCAAGCCGCGACAGCTACCCAGACCTGCAGCTTGTTCTTGCTAATACATGCCGAATATAGACTCGGTAGCGAAGATGTACAGCAGGGATACGAGGCTTGGTAAACATCGGCCGCTCGGGCTGGAGCTCGCCATGTGTAGAGATGTCGACGGGCTGGTTGCCGCGGAATGCTGGCGTCGACAGGTCCGATACACCGTGAGAAGAGCGCCGGTCCTTACTTGACGACGCTGGCCCTCACTGGTTTCTTGGAAGGAGAATGTCGGTGTACGAAAGGGGTCACGAGCCATTACGACCTAGATCAGCAAATGCGAGCTTCGTGAGATTAATTTCTATGGCCTGGTACAGCATCCTTTGTAGCAATCCATCGCCTAATACGGTATATTAGGAAGGCTCAGCTTCAGAGATGTGGTAGTATACTCTTTGCTGTTCGCTATCTGCTTTTTGAAGGCTGAGAACACGTTCATCCGGCGGCAAGGCCGCCACAACCCGTCTGTACTCGTGCCAGCGTAAGATTGGATAGATCATGCTATTCAACGCAATCCTCCTGGAAACCTGGCGATGCTGTTGCATCGCAGCGTCGAAGTGTGAGAAAGGAATCTGGGAAAGCTCCAATCAATAAGACATTTCATGTTCTCATTTAGCACACTGCAGAGCAAGTGTACTACTGTACCTAGGTATTTGGTAGAAAGGCCACAGGTGAAGTCCTGCCGAATTGACTTTGAACACGGACCAAGCACCTGTGCCGCAACAACTTTAGCCGCGTCCGGGGCAGGCCGGGGCAATTCTCCCTCCACTTCACCTACTCCACCCGACGCTCGAACGTTGGTCGGTTTAACTATCACGAGGTCATCTTCGGCCAAATGCCGACCGAAATGGCCAAGCGTCTTTTGCAACACACGACACGAGCCTCGCCAGCGTTCGAGTGTCACCGCATTCAGCAGACTTGCGTATCTCGAATTTATTTTATTGAGCAATATAGGTTTAGCCCCCAATATGGGACGAGATAATGACTTCGAAGGGAAGGTATTGTCTCCAACTTCAAAACCCCAAGGTCAAGGAACTGCGACTAAAACTCACTTTCCTATAGGTCATCGCACTCACCGGCGGCGCATCCGGCATAGGCCTCGCTACTGCGCAAATCCTGCACGCCCGCGGCGCCAGCGTAGCGATCGCAGACATTGACCAAGCGGCGCTGGACAACGCCGCGCAGCTCCTCAGCTCGGCATCCGAGCGCGTACAGGTCACGAAACTGGACGTCTCCGACAACTCGGCCGTCAAAGCCTGGACGAAGTCCATTCTCGAGAAATTCGGCAAGCTCGATGGCGCGGCGAACTGCGCCGGCGTGATTGGCAAACATCACGGCACGCGCAAGCTTTCCGAGCTGGAGGATGACCAGTGGGATCTTATTATGGGGGTGAACCTGACGGGCATGATGTACTGTATGCGTGCTGAACTACAGGCGATGAAGGGTCCCGGGAGCGTAGTCTGCGTGAGTTCCGTCCAAGGGACGCTCGGGTTCGCGAAGCATGCTGCGTATGCGGCGAGCAAGCACGGGATTCTGGGACTGGTGAAGAGTGCGGCGAAGGAGGAAGGGGAGAGGGGGATTCGGGTTAATGCTATTACGCCGTTCGTTGATCTCCTTAAGCAAATGGGAGTCGCTGGACGATATGCTAATTTGGAACTAGGGGATCGATCGAGACGCCTTTGATGCACAAGCGCAATGCGCTTGAGGGGGTGGATCCGAGCTATACGCCTACGCCGATAAATCGGCTGGGAACTTCGGAGGAATGTGGGAATCTGATTGCGTGGCTATTGAGCGACGAGTCTACTTTTGTGTCTGGTGCTACTTATAGCGTAGATGGTGGATGGGCTTGCTAGAACCCCCTTCAAAAGTAGCAACCCCATTTCAAGCTTGGGCCTGCGCCAGCTTCAATTTCCCCTGACAGTCATAGACTAGCTCCCGCACCTTGGTCGATCGGAGATGGTTCTTCCCTGATAGACTCGTGTCGTGGTAGAACAGCCACCATCGCCCTTGGAACTCGCAGATCGAATGGTGAGTCGTCCACCCTTCGACCGGCTCGAGGATCCTGCCGGCGTAGGTGAAGGGGCCGAGAGGCGAGTCGCCAATCGCGTGGCAGAGGTAGTGTGTATCACCGGTGGAGTAAGAGAAGTAGTAACGGCCATTGTACTTGTGCATCCAAGCAGCTTCGAAGAAACGACGGTCGTGCTTCGACGAATGTATAGGTTTGCCGTCCTCGTCATTAATGACTAGTTCTTGCACGCCTTCGGACGTGAACTCGCGCATGTTGTCTTTGAGCTTGGCGACGCGAGGGAACAGCGCGGGCTCATCGCCACTCGCCTCTTGCGATTCGAACGCCTCTCGGACGAATTTCCCGGTGCGCCAGCACTGAAGCTGTCCGCCCCAGATCCCGCCGAAGTACAGGTAGGCCTGGCCGTCGTCGTCCACAAAACTGGCTGGGTCGATCGAGTAGCTGCCAGGGATAGGCTCCGGGTCAGGCTTGAAGGGGCCTTCGGGCTTCTCGCCTACGGCCACGCCGATGCGGAAGATGCCCTGCTTGTCTCGGGCAGGGAAGTAGAGGTAGTACTTTCCATCCTTCTCCGCGGCATCAGGCGCCCACATCTGCTTGTCTACCCATGGAACATCCTCGACTTTGAGCGCGATGCCATGGTCGGTAACAGGCCCGCCGATGGAGTCCATGGATAGGATGTGGTAATCTACCATGTCGTACTGGTCACCATTGTCGTTGTCTTCGATATCCGTCTCCCGGTCGTGTGACGGGTACACGTAGACCTTGCCGTTGAAGACATGGGCGCTTGGGTCAGCGGCAAAGATGTGAGACACGAGCGGCTTCGGGTCAGCCATGGTGAACGAGTAATCCTTTGTTTGGTCACTGTGTTGGTTGTGATGAGGACGTCAGTTCATCCTTACCGTGCAAAACGACCTTGGATATATAGTCATGCCATGGCTGCGTATATCAGGCTGGATAGGCGCTGGCCTGGGCATTGGTCTGGGCATGGGGTATATGGATTCAGGCTAAATGATTCGGCTTTGGGAAATATACACCGGACAGGCGGCACAGTCTCATGGCATGTCTTTGTTTGTCTCGTGATAGAATCGTATAGGATATCGTACAATGTGGTATTGGTTCAGCTTTTACTCCCCGATCACATAGGTGCAGCCTTCCGGACCAACCCAAACTTCATGCTTCTTCTTGGCGGGGACTTCCCATGTTTCGCCCACAGAGTAGGTCTTCTTCTCGGCTTGGGGGTCGTCCGGATAGACTGCTGTGAGAGAGCCTTTTAGGACGAGATGAGTCGTTACGCCGGAGTGGGAGTGTGGTGGGTAGTGCGAGTTACTCGGTCGAGTGTTAGCAATTACCGTACCCGCACGCTGGGACTGGACTGACATACGGCCCGTCTGACCACGTAAAGACGTGTGAGAAGCCTTGCGAGCGCACTTGCGACTCAGCGTCTGCTCTTGACGGGGCCATGGCGGTGTGTTTCATTCCGCAATCTGGCAGGCAAACAGGCAAGGCCGGAGGATTGATTGGGTGTCTCCAGAATCGATTGGAATTTGACCTATATTTACTTAATGATTAGCCATGACATCAATGGGCCGGTCCCCCATGATCACGTAAGACTGCTTTATTACCCCAGAGACACGTGCCTGGCCGCACTGGCCGAACTGCCCGAACTGCCCGAACGGCTCTAGCGCGACGCGATTGAGGCGACATCTCCACCGCGGCGGCCATCGGCGGCTCGGGCTACTCCTCACGACAGCTGCCTCAGCTCAGCTCCAACTTGACTCTTCCGCCTCCACTCGCTCTACGTAGCGCACCTTACATCTGTAGGGGAGTCGCCCGGAGCAGCTCATACCATTCCATTATTCGTACGTCCCCTTTTCATACTTCTTCGCTGGACCGTCGCGTCCGCATCACATCACCTCACATCACCCTTGTTCCCATACTCGGCCTCGCTCCACAGCTCAGCCGCTGGCGAGCCACTTGCCCTTCTACTATCCAACTACTACCTATCTGTCTTTACCGCACTTCTGCACGACCTTCCCACTCAGCTTCCCCATGATGACCGACACGACCGCTGCTGCTCTGCTTGTCTATCCACGTTTGTCTGCTTGTACCCTTCTAACAATGGCTGCCGCCGGCAAACAGACCACCTCCGCTTTTCCGACGCGGCAAACACCGACGCCTCCGCCTGAAGGCATTGCTTGAACAGCAACGAGCCGCTGGACCTAGTGCTCGACCGTTACGGCGGATGGAGCCGCCTTGAAGACGACATCCATTGCCCGACTTGTTGTGTCTCCAGCTGCCCACCCTTCATCTCCGCCAACACGAGTACCACCTCCACCACCAAGTGTCGCCATGGACGTCTACGATTCCTACCAGCGTTCGCCCCCGCCCTCGCGCGCTCCACCGAGGGACCGGGACCGAGATGACTATCGCGCATCAGACCCCTACCGTGACAGGCGACGCTCGCCAGGTATGCTACTAATGCCTCGTGCTGAACGGTGCCGTACTGACTCTTTGACAACAGACCGCCGCCGCGGTGACCGCGACCGTCGTCGCTCGCGCTCACCGACGGGAATAGACCGGTACGAACCCTCTCGCGTGCCACGTGACGACTACTACCGTCGCGACGACCACCGTGAGCGCCGCCGCTCATCGCCTCAACCTCCCTCCATCGATCGTTATGTACCAGGCCAAGACCCGCCTGCGACTCCACAGCTTCTAGTCAACCCTCTGCCGGATCCTATGAAGCTCGAATTTCAGGTCGGCTTCACGTGGTTTGCCGAATGGTGGCGGACTGAACAACGCATCAAGGAGGAGAAAGAACGTGCTCGAACAGGCAAGCCGCCTCCACGTGTGAGGGGTGAGAGGGAGACGAGAGAAGACCGTGAGGCTGAGCGTCCCAAGATTCAAGCGGCATATGACCAATACAAAGAGAACCTCCAGAGGCTGCAGGCACAATCGTTCGTTCGTGCCCACAAGGGCGAGGACTGGTTCCGTGAGCGATACGTTCCCGAAGTGAGAGACCCTTTCAGGAGTAAACTTGTGCATTATCGTAAAGGATTGTTCTCCAGATGGGAAGAGGATTTGAAGACCGGTATCTTTGATGATTTCACGCTGGAAGGCATCTACAAGTCGGAGTCCAACGGCCTCGGTGGGATTTTGGAGAAGGAAGAGGGCGAAACGACTGCCGCGGCTGAGGTACTCGGCGTCGGCGACCTACTCCCCAGTAAAGGCGGCGATCTCAAAGATCCAGTATCGATGGAGCCCACCTTGCTGATCAAGACGATCGCCCCAACTGTGACCCGCGAGAAGTTTGAACAGTTCGCAAAAGAACATCTTGGGTCGGGTGAAGAAGCCAAGGCAGGGGAGTATAAGTGGCTAAGCCTTAGCGATCCAAACCCTCTCAAAAAGTGCCATCGCATGGGTTGGATCATGTTGCATCCAGACTCAGACGGTCAAAACACCGCGAACGAGGAGGAGCCTCCCAAAGCTGGAAATGGCGAGGGAAGCGAACAAGCTGCCGGTGAAGAGAGCATGAAGGACAGTAGTGAAACTTCCGCAGGGCTTTCTGTTGCAGAAAAGGCTCTCGCAAGCATTAACACAAAAACCATCGAAGATCCAGAGCGTGGCAACTTCACTGTCCACTGTGGCGTGCACCGTCCCCCAGACGCACCCAGGAAGAAGGCCCTGTGGGATCTTTTCTCTGCGCCCGAAAGAATTGCTCGAGACCTGGATCTCGCAACACGATTGGTGAGAAAGCTGGACAATGAGCTAGGCGACGAGTACTTTGGCGTCGCGTTCATTGAGCAGAGAGTGCAGGAGCTTGCGGACGCCGGTCACCTGCAGCCACCTGCACCAGCTGCGAAGCCCACTACGGCTGACGACGGTGGCAATATGGATACTGACGCTCCCGAGGAAGGGGAGGAAGAAGAGGAAGGCATGATTGAGGACGAAGACGAGAAGGACGACGAGGAATTGCTCATCAAGAAGAAGAAACTCGATCTTTTGGTTGAGTACTTGAGGCGAGTCTACAACTTCTGCTTCTTCTGCGTCTTCGAGTCCGATTCTGTGCATGAGCTTCAGCGCAAATGTCCAGGTGGCCATCTTCGACGTCCTCGGACCAGTTTGACGACAAGCGCTAAGGAAGTCGCACGTGCTTCGGCGCTTGGCGAAGATTTCCCTCTGCGCAAGAATGGGACCTCTAAAAACGATCCGACGCAGCCGCCCGCGACTCTGGGTGAAGAGGTTGACCTGGAGGCGGAAGGCAGTCCAGAAGCTGAGAGGAAGCCATCAGGGATGAAGCCAAGCGCAAAGAATGCACAGCAGCTACAGCGAGCATTCAATTGGGTGAAGACTTTTGAGGAGAAGATTTTGCAATTGTTGGAGCCAGAAAACTGCAACTTGAGGAAGTTGGGAGGTGTTCCTGAAGAGGAGGGCGTTGAAGAAGAGCTTCTCAAGGTAAGACGGCTTATTTTACTTCCAGTCAAGAAGGTGCAAATGCTAACTACAAGCTATTTAGTTCGTCAAACAAGAAGACACTGCCAAGTACCGCTGCAAGGTACCAGACTGTACCAAGCTATTTAAAGGCACCGACTTCTGGCGCAAACACGTCGAAAAGCGTCACGAAGACTTCCATGCATCCATTGCCGACACTATCAAGCTGGTCAATACCTATGTCCTTGATCCGGCGCACATCGCCCCTAGCAGGAGCGATGCCAACAGCAACGGGCACTTCCCCATTGGAAATAGCGGCGGACCCACCGGCACTCCAAGAGGATTCCAGCTAGGACAGTACATGGGCGGCGTGCCTGGTTACGGACCAATGCAAGGCGGCATGCCCGTCGGAGCCGGCATGCCTCAGACTGGGACCATGCAACCCTTCGCCGGTGCCGTCGGGATGCCCTACGTGCCGAACGTGGGCGCAGGCGGGTATGTGCCCGGCGTCGGTCCCATGAGAAGCATGGGCCGCAACAACTTCTCCGGCGTCAATGGCGGGTACGGCCGGTTAGCTGGGCCCTACGCACGCGCAGACGGAAGGGGGATGAGGAACGGTCCGCCAATGATGATGGCTGGGCGCGGTGGCCCGGCTATGGGTCTGGAAGGCGGCACCAATGCTATGGGTCCCCGCGAGGCCGTGGCCGGCAGGTCTTTGAGAAGCTATGAGGATCTCGATGCCGACAAGGGCGAGGGACCCGGCGAGCTTAACTATTGAGGAGGATATGTATCAACAGAGAGACTTTGAAAAGACTGGGGGTTTTTCTCAAATGCGGGTATAACAGGCACACTGCCTTTAGGTTGTTGCGTGGTCGGGGTTGTGTGCATACTACTCAAAAAGGCGCTTGGATGGGCGTCTCATGGTGGTGGCGCCGGGTGTCAAAACAAGATATGTGTAAATAGCCCCCCGTGTGCTTGGGCATGGTGTTGCCCGGAATCAGTCGGTAGCTCAGGGGAGTGCAGCAGTCTTAAAGAACATTGCTCTAACTTTTGCTCCTTTTGTTCAGGCCAAAGCCTTCCTAGTAGCCCGAGCACAGAGCTCACCATCTGCTGAGCGGGATTTTCTTTTGATGTCGAAGCGACGAGCCTCAAGGTCGCGAGCAACTGATGTGGGATTGAGGAGTAGGACTAGATACACGATGGAAGGAGCGAGTCAAGTGCGCGAATCCACGGAGCTTTCAAGCTCTAAGCAATCCATTTATTCATTTATGTGTACTCGTTATCTATTCAGTAGGGAACTGGAGCTTTTCAGGTGCGTGCTCGGCCGTCCCATTCGTCTTCCCACCCTTGAGCACCACTTGCATCAACTTCTCTAGACGAGCGACAGCATCCTCCCCAATCTGGTAGTGCACGACTAACCGGCCGCCCATCAGCCGTAAGCCGACTTTCTCTCCTTCTTTGATAAAATCATTTGCACTGATTCCCGCAGCATCCAAGTCAAACCACACCATATTGGTCTCCACGGGATTGGTCGTCTTACCACCATACCCCTCCCACATCTTCGCAATCTGTCTCGCACGCTCATGCGAAGCCTGCAGCGTCCCGCCGAGAAACGTATCTTCCACCGCGACTCTCGCCGCCGCAGTCACAACACCAGCCTGCCGGAGCCCTCCTCCGATTGACTTCCTAATCCACCGCGCGCGTTCCCGGAAGGGCTTCGTGCCCGCGATGATACTCCCGATCGGCGCGCCGAGACCCTTCGAGAAACACAGCGAGACGCTATCAAAGCAATCACAGTACTCCTTCAAGCTGCCCGCGCCCGCCGCGACGGCCTCCCACAGCCTCGCGCCATCCAAGTGCATCAGGACGCCGTGGTCGCGCGCCCAGCGCGAGATTGCCCGGCACTCGTCCAGCGGCAGCACGATCCCCGCCAGCGTGTTCTCCAGCGAGATCAGCTTGGTCGGGCACGCGTGGATGTCGTCCGAGAGCACCGTCTGCTTCTGCACGTCCTGCAACGTCACGTACCGCCCATTGCTGGGCGTGACGGGTTTCACGAGCGCGCCGCAGAGCGAGGCGACGCCGCCCGCTTCCCATTCCAGGATGTGCGATCGGTGGTCTGTGACGACGCTGTGGGGCGGTGCGCCGAGATGGGTTCGTATGCTGACTTGGTTGCCCATTGTGCCGCTTAGCACGAGTAAAGCGGCCTCTTTGCCGGTTAGGTCGGCGATGAAGGCTTCGAGGTCGTTCGTGGTGGGGTCGTCTTGGAAGACATCGTCGAGGAGCGTGGTGGAGGCTATGGCGTTCAGCATACGGGTTGTCGGCGTGGTGACCACATCACCTGGCGGTAAAGAGGGTTAGTGTGCGCGTCGTTTGCCTAGTAATTGAGATATGAGGATACATACTTCGGAAGTCGTATGCTGCCGGACCAGGCGAGGACCAATTGTTATTCACCGGCACACTCCCATTGGCGAGATGCTGAGCTTCCTGCTTAACGTCGCTCTGCTTGAGCGCTGCTGCTCCGTCTGCGGTCGCCATACTCCTCGGATACTGCTGTCGAGACAGGCAAGGCCTTGCTGCCAGAGATGAGCGGGTCAAAGACAGAGGACGACGAGGAAGAGAATGATAGCTCCAGGTACTTGACCTTTGCACAAGTGTCTTAGCGAACATCTGCGCCCTACGGAAGACCAGCGACCCTGGCCGGATAGGCAAAGGTGCAGCAGTGGACGGGGTGAGGTTTCGAAGGAGCGGGAAGTGGGGAGCTGCTTCGGCTGGAAGAGGAAGGTCACGTCTGAAGTACGGCCGACGTTTTCGGGTGAAGTACCACAACTATTATGATGATGGGTCGGCGTCGAGCACATTGGCTCTTAAGGCATCTAGATATCTGTTTATCTACATAGCACCGAGTTCAATACTCTGAGCAGGGCTTCCTTGCAGTCACTCCTCATTCCCATGCTGCGCCAGCAAACGGTACGATCTGGTCTTAGGAGCACACACCCGTCCTCTTCAATCTCCCGCCTTCTAGCCCAGTCACCATAGACGTCTTCCCAATCCTGCTTCCATCCAATACTGTATGCGTTGATCGGCACAGAGAGCTTCGAACTAGCTTCTTTTACTGCTTGCTTCCATGCATCACCTCCAATCCCTGTGAGCAGACAGAAGGCCCCGTGTCCGGCGAGATCAATCGTCGAGATGGGAGCTTTGGCGGGACTTCGCTTGTTGAGCCATGCGTGAGGCAACCTCGACCCTGGATACGTCGAGAGCTGATACTGCAACACCGGGTCACTTGGAGGGGCCTGTTGTGCAGTTGCCTCGTCGCCGAAATAAACTGCGCCAGAGTCGTAACGCTGATTCATCTCGATGCCGATGCCACCGAATTCGTGTTCGGTGTATTTGACGGCATCTTGGAGTTTCTTTCGTCGTTCCCGACCTTCTGGCGTAGGTGCGGATAATTCAGCATGCTGCCGCTTTCGCTCTTCGACATCATCTGGGAGCACGCCTAATGCTTCCCAGACGTGGACATGGTCCCGTAAGCCTTGGTTAGCACGTTGGATGACACCTGCACCGATCGGCTGTCGTTCCAGGCTGTAGCTCTCAAGCAGTTTAGGTTGCGCGTGGCCTTGCTCGATGTAAGCGAGCTTCCAGGCAAGATTGAACGCATCCTGAACGCAGGTATTGCTTCCCAGTCCATTCAACGGCGGATGTCTATGCACCGCGTCGCCAAGACAGAAAATGTTGCCATCGCTGTACTTCTCGGCGACGATTTCGTTGATGTACCACTTCGCAGCATCGAGGATTTTGATCGGGATTGTATCGTCACCAATCCATTCCCGCACTCGCTTGATGTACTCTTCGTTGCTCGGACGAACAGAGTAATCAGAAAACCCGGGCTCTGGGAACACGATGAACATGAACTCGTGCCAGGCTTTCACCATCCGCAGAATAGTTGCCCAGCCCCACGGCGGGTGAACGGCATCGGGCTGCATGATCCAATGAAGGTTTCCTATCCGATGCTCCATGTGTTGACGCAGGTCAGCCTCTACCAGCACGTTGAGAGCAAGGCCTTGACCCGGTTCCTTCTTCAGCGGGATATCCAGCTGCCGCATTATTGCGCTCCTTGCACCGTCGCAGCCGAATAGGTACTTGCTACGAATGGTGTAAGATAGCCCGGTGAGATTATCTGTGATATAAGATGTAATTGGGCCATTGGGTGTATCTCGCTCAAACCTTTCAAACGTCGAGTCGAACCTCACCTTCCACCCTTTCACCGTTGCGTGCTTGACCAAAATCGGCTCAAGCAGAGTCTGCGGGACGTCTGTGTGTCGACAAGGGCTAGCCGCCTCGTACTCGCCCTTCTTCTCAGGCTGGTTGCCCCAGGAGTAGATCCGAGCATACTCGTCGCCAGCCATGTCGTGACACCAGCGAGTGTGCTGCATGTGGTCCCCAGTAGTCCCGGCTTTGTTCACGTCCGCTTCCAGTCCAATGTCTCTCAAGCATTCTAGTGCAGCAGGGTTTGTGATATGCGCCCTTGGTTCCTTGGCGGTGCCTGGTGCACTCGATAACATGATGCCGGTGTAGCCATGCTGGGCAAGGAAGCATGCAAGGGCCGCACCGGCTGGTCCAGCTCCAATGATCAGGAACGTCGTTTCAAGTGCGCCGTTCTCTGACTTTGACGTAGGCCCGTGATGCGGGATCCTCGTCGAGTCGTTCGGTGGCGGCCCAGACATTGCAGCTGCGAACCACAATTTAACTAGATACAAGTCGCTTTGCTCCGGCGGCACAAGACCTTATATATTTAGAGGTCCAATGCTAGCCAACGATGCAAAGTGACGTTTAGACATTATTCTCTTCATGAGCAAGCTGAGCTAAGCCCAATGGCCGGATTAATAAAGTGGTCGTGGTAGTTCTGCGGCTCAACTTCACCCCACGGCGGCAGGTCAAGTGCCAGGCTCAGTTGCCGAAGTGGGGTAGAATAGTGGAGAACAGAGAGAGCAAGGCAAAGGCTCTTCTCATGGCTCTCCATGACCGAAGAGCATTGCGTTTTCTATGGACTTTGCATCGTAAGCATGTCTGTGTTGAAGAGGCGTCAAAAACATGAACTGTTTGGTAGGTAATTCATAAAGTAGTAATCTCGTCCGAGTCATGAATGGACGCCCCGCTTTTGTTTGGCCGGGCCGGCCTTATCGATCTGGCCGCAGTATCAACAATCGACTATTATTGTAATATAGATTGTGCTCCAGAGATGACACTTCATATACTTGTAGAGATACGTTTGTGTCGGACTTCACCATCCGTACCTGCAACTTCGAGGTAATACGATCTACAATCATGAGCACTCAGACATTCTCCTCGACTCAGAACGAGGCACGACAAGCTGCACAGAACTACCTGAACTCCAGACTCAAAAAAGGTGGTTCTGAGAAACAGACGGCACCGTTTACAATCCCGGAGATCAACAGACCGCTCCGCGAGCAGCCTCGCAGACCAACTCGGGAGCAACTCCACAGACCACCTCCCGTGCAACCGAATGGACGAGCTGACGAGCGACGTGCCCTACCGTCTTCCGAGCACTCTGAGGAACGGTCTCCCGAGCAACCTGACGGGCTGCCTCCCGATCAGTCGGGCGAAACATCAACTATGCCAACGGACGAGGAGGGCGTAAAAGAGCAGGACCGCCTCCCTTCTGAGCTTCATAGATTTGTGATAAGCAATGGATATCTAGACTATAAACGGGTTTTGCAGCCAAGCCTCGTCGAGTGTGTCTTCGCCGGGTGCTTAGGCACAGTCTCTCGGCTGCCAGAACTTGCTACGCATATAATCGCGTCTTACTCTCTCGCCCGTTGGCCGAACGCTCCTACTACGCGTCCTGTCAAAGCGAAGGACAAGTCCCTATGCACCGCCGCGTTATTAGACAGAGCGGTGTGTCCGTTTGCTGCCTCCAATAGGCTATGTACAAACCTGGATTAGGTCGCGTTTCAAGAGATAGTAAAAGACTATACGACGCGGATCTCGGCCGGAAAGAAGGTATTCACTAGGGGCAAGGAGAAGGATGCGACCACGTCTAAGAAGAAGAACAATACTAAAGCAAGACAGTTGTTTTTTCTTCGAAGACACATTAACTGCGTTATAGCTATGGATTTCGTCTTACACAACCTCTAGGACTTACCTAGGCTACGTTGTACTTGCGGCTTTATCTTCGGCTCCGTAGTTAGTGCCGCACTTTACGTTTCGGCGGGTTATACTAGCGAACGGCATAGTAGCCTAGATTTTCTTACTAGTGTCCCCGTAGCAGCGGTATAGGAAACTCGTTGTAGATTATCCGCTAGAGTTTTCATTTATAACGATAACTCTAGCGGTACCTTCTCCGAAGCGACGGTTAATACGAACAAGGAAGATTACAATCTAGATGTCTCGGAAAATAAGGAAGACGAGAAATATAGCGAAGGAGGGGATAGGGCGAGAGCGTTTTATTACTACACTATCCTCTACGTAAGCGAGCACGACCTTAAAGCGCAATCGATTCTCGATACTACGCCTACTAGCAATCTCGTCTTCTTATTAGATCGCTATAGTAGTAGTCGTGTCCCTAAAAATTAGTTATAGACCTAGAGAAAGTATACTAAGACTTATAACCGGACGTTTAAGCTTAACTATACAATAGTTTAAGTAGAGCAAGATTAGCTTTATGTTGCGACCCTACGAAGTAGTGTTACGGGTTTAGAGCTCTTTGGAACAAATGTGTCAAGACAACTAGGTTGTGGGATAACTAATTGTAACAAGGCTGTTGGTTCTCTACCTAATAGTCGGATTGCAACATGAGTTGAACACACGAACTCCTAACGAGAAACATGCCTAGTTATATACATAAGAGATTCGTGTCTTTATGCAACGTGCTCCGTTGCTTAGTCGTGCTCCGCTAATCCTAAGCACTAAGCACTACTAATCGCTGCTCTCTTGCTCCCCTTTGCTTAGTCGTAACTAAGCACTAAGCGCTACTAAGCATTTCCCGTAACTCTTGTTACGTAACCTTTCTTGCTCTGTCCCGTGCCTTAGTTCTCTACTAAGCATACTAATATGTACTCCTCCGGTATATAGTGTTCGTAACACTATCCCCCTTCTAGGTTTAGCTCGTCCCGAGCTTATTTCTCTAGGTTAGTCTTCCTTCCTTTGTCTAAACAACGATGCCTAAATTAAAGAAATCCTCGACCACTCGTCGTTACGAACTCTTTAACTTTATTGACTCTAACGGCTCGGTTTTGGACATGGTTCGCAAATGTTCCTAATGTCGACAATCCGGTCGCGTCTACAAGGTACACATTCGGTCTAGCAAGTGTGCTTCTTGTGTTCGTCGTAACATCTCCGAATGCGATGTTCGGGTTACCGAGAACGAGTTCTCCCGTCTTCGCCGTGAGCGGGAGCGCCTGCGTAAGGCTATAGAGTCCGCACGTACTAAGGCTATAATGGCCTAGCAACGAGTTGTGGAAGCTTAGGCGGAGGCGAACCGGTCCTTATCGAAGGAGATACGTCTTCGGAAACAGCTAGATGCTCTAGAGACTAAAGAGGGTAAAGCCATTTCGGTTAAGGAGCGGAACATCGAGCTCCAAGAGCAACAGGAGAACGGTCTAGAGACGTTACTGCCTAACTTCCCTCCTAAAGACCCTGGTCCCGATCTCGCCCTAAACCCCCTTACTTGGAACGCCCTAGAGGGTACCACGGACGAATTTTGGAATAGTTTCCTTAACGACGTCGGTAGTACTAGCGTAGCATCTTCGAGTAGTTAAGATTAGTAAGTGGTTCCTATGTGTTTTCGTCGCTAGGATATCCCTTCTACTTAATAAGGTATCGCTAACTTTTCTTGTCGTAGTCTATAATCCTTTCGACTTCGTATTCGTCGTCTTCTTGTTCCTAGTAATAGAACGTGGTTTGCAGCGTGGCGTTAGGGTGTGCGGGTTCCAACAAGGATACATGGAATACTAGATGGATCCTAGCGTCTAGTGGGAGTTTAAGTCGGTAGCTAACTGCTCCTTTTTGTTTAGTAATCAAAAATGGTCCGACTTTGACATAATCTAGTTTCTTCGTTTTCCGCTTTGTTTTTAGGTTCTTCGTTAGAAGATATACCTTATCCCCCTTCTTAAGCTAAGGTGCCGTTTTTGATTCTTTAAATCGCTGCTTTCGGATTTGCTGTTGCGAATGTTAGATTGCATCTCGGGCAGTTGCGTGTGTCTTTTGCAATTCTCCTGCCATAACTATAGCTTTCTCGGCTTTTACTAACGTCCTTGGTTCTATAAACAAATTGGGTGTTTTTCCGTAATTGAGGAAAAATGGTGTTTCCTTTGTTGTTTCTAAAGCATTATTGTTTAATGCTAATTGCGCCATTAGTAATAGCGCAACCCAATTATTTTGTGCAAAGTTAACATAGTGCCGTAAGTATGCCTCGAGTAACTAATTTGTCCTTTTAGTCTAACCATCTGTTTCTAGGTGGAATGCCGTGGATAGTTTATGTCTAATTCCAATCTGTCCCATAAGAGATTTCTAGAAGTTCGATGTAAATAGCTTATCTCTGTCGATAATGAAACTCTCTAGAATTCCATAATGTCTAATGAGCCTGTCTAGTACGAGGTATGCGAGTTCTATAGCTGTTATTAATTCCTTACACGGTATAAAATGTGCGTATTTGGTTAAGGTATCTACTATAACAAGTATTGAATTATAAATCACTCCGGTAGCCGGGTCCTTAGATGCTAGTAATTTGGTAATAAAGTCTATCGTAACTTCTCTCTATAGTGTATCCGAAGGTTCTCGGAATTAGAGATTGCCGTACTTCGCATGTCGTAATGCTTTGTTCTTTTGGCAACTATCGCATTGTTTAATGTAGTCGGTGACCTTTTTCCGTATCTATAGGAAAGCAAAGTTCCGTCTAATTAAGTCGATTGTCCTCGTAATTCCTAGGTGTCCTATGGTTTAGCTATTATAGTAGTCTTTAATGCATTCGTGTTCCTTTTCCGGTGGAACTTAATATTTCCCATGTTTAATAGGGAATTCTTCTTGTTTATCTCGTAGAACTCGGAGTATGTTATTAAACTCCTATGTATTCGTGGTAAGGCTTCCATCCTTGTTAACTTTGAGCATTGCTTTCGAATTTTGCTCCTTGCCTTCCATGTAGTCGCTTCTTCTGCTTAGCGCATCTGCGCGCCCATTGTCTTTTCCTAGTGTATACTAGATATCGAACTTGTATTGTCCGAGTAGCTCTGACCATCTATACTGTCGACGCGATAGATCCTTAGTAGTTGCGAAGTATTAAAGGTTCTTATGGTCGGTGTATATCGTTAGTCCTATAGCTCCTTCGCAGTAAACTCTCTAGTGTCGCAATACTGCAACAATCGCTAATAGTTCTTTATCGTAGATCTCGTAGTTCTGTTCCGCTAGCGTCATCTTTCTCGAGTAATACGCTACTAGGTGTCTCTTGCTATCGTGTTCCTAAGTGAGGCAAGTACCTATTGCTAAATCGGATGCGTCGGTTTCGACTTGTACTAGCTTCTTCGTATTAAATAGCATAAGTGTTGGTGACCGTATGCATGCTTGCTTAAGCTGCTAGAATGCCTTTTCTTGCTTCTCTGTCTACACGAACTTGGTGTCTTTCTTCGTAAGACTTATAAGTAGGATTGCGAGTTTAGAGTATCGTTCGACAAACTTCCTATTGTAGTTTGCGAGTCCTAAAAAGGCTTGGATATCCTTAACTGTCTTTGGCGTCGGCCATTCCTTAATAGATTGTACTTTCTTCGGGTCCATCTTGATTCTAGTAGTGTTAATAATGAATCCTAGGAATTCGATTTCCTTCTTGTAGAATTCACATTTCTCGGGTACGGTCTTAAAGTCTACTATGCTAAGTCGTTCTAGCACTGCTTGTACGTCTTTAGTGTGTTGTTCTCGGTTTCCTCGAGTGAAGATTAAAATGTTATCGACATACGCTATGACAGTAATGTTAAGTAGGTCTCGTAGTACATCGTTAACGAGCTACTAACATGTCGCTAGGGCATTCGTAAGTCCTATAGGCATGACTCGAAATTGGTAGAGTCCGTAGCGTGTCCTAAAGGCTGTTTTCTATTCTTCTCCCTTAGCCATTCGTACTGCATAGAATGCGTCTCGTAGATCGATCTTCGAGTACTAGTTTGCTCCAGTAAGTCGATCTTACATTTCCTCGATGTTGGGTAGTAGATATTGGTTCTTGACCGTGACTTCATTAAGTCGTCGATAGTCGATTACTATTCGTAGTTTTCCTCCTTTCTTTAGAACGAACATTGCTAGTAAAGCGGCTAGTGATTAGGATTTCTCTATCCATCCCTTGTTACTCTTTTCTTTTAGCCATCTGCGTTGCTCTTCGAGCTCTTTTTCGGATAACCTGTATAGTAGCCCCTATGGTAGATCTTTGCCGGGCTAAAGTTGTATTCGGTAATCCCATAGTTAATGTCTAGGTAAGGCGGCTAATCCTTCCTCTTCCTAGAAGAGCGGTTTCCATTTCTTAAACTCTTTAGGGATCTCTAGAGGTGCGTTAGTTCTCCCTTTATCTCTCACCTTGTAACCTAGCTAGGCTAGCTTAGTGTCTGTAGAGACCATCTCCTTGCCGTTTCTGTCGGAGTATGTTATCGGTTAACGTTCTAATTCGCAGAACTGTCTTTCCTTATCTATTATCGCACGCTGTCGATGCATAGGTTAGATGTTAGTAACGCAACCACATCGCTCAAACTTAAGTACTCTTTTCCTCCAATCTATTAGAGGGTTATACTTCTCTAACTAAGGTGTCCCTATCACGATATCGTAACTAGCCATGTTAACGATATCTAGGCTAATAGTCTCGTAGTGCTGTTAGATAGCTAGGACTAGCGGCATTGTTTCGCTGTCTACTTCGGATAGGGATAATCCATCTGCGACCATTAACTCGTATCCGCCGTCTTTCTTTCGTCGGGTAGCGATCCCGTTTCGCTAGACAAAGCTAGTCGATATAAAGTTTCCGCTAGCTCCGGAATCGATTATAGCTTGTGTTGCGTGTCCATTAACAATGCATTTGGTACGGAATACCGGTGCTGCTAATGCTATAGGAGCTTCGATAATGTTTACTTCCTAGCGACTACTCCTGTCGGCAGGGATCCTTCGTTTTTTAAATAGTATCCTAGCGAGTTAGCATCTTCGAGACAGACTTCCTAATTAAGGGGTCCATGTCGTAGGCCTAGGATAACCTTTCCTTGTATTACTAATACCTTGATTTGTCCTTTAACAGTAGCTTTAACGTGCCCTAGTATTATGTTTCTCTATATTGGTAGTTGCACTAGTAGTCCTATAGGCTTTAGTTCCTATTGCTTCGTGGACTCGGTTAACTTGTGTCGCATTGCCTCCAACGATATAAGGTCTTCTTAATAAGCTTCCTAAATTCGGTGTAGTTTATGAAGTCGTGCCTTAATAATCTGGATTCGTTCTCTAACGCTTCTAGGAATGTAGATTCCATCGGGCGTTACATAGCTTCTATTAGGTTAGAATGTGCTTCCAATTGGTAGTCGTTCTTGCACGTATACTACTGCATCGTAATCGACGTTAACAAGTCGATAGTTCCAGAACATTGCTCTAATTCGGTTAAGCATGTTGTCGAACTCGATTGGGTAAAGTCGTCGTTTCCCTTGGATCTTAGGGAATATAGTCTCGAGTTAATGCATAATAAAGATCATTATCCTTTTGATGGGTTTAGATCCTTAAATGGTGAATGTCGATACTTCAAGGTCGTCTGGCTCTTCGTTATCTATATATTCTTCCTCTAATGAACTACCGTCCTACGCTGCTATCGTCTGCGCTATCAATTGTAGTTGTTCTAGGTTTGGTCCCGTAAGTTCCGGTTCGGGGTCGTTATTTTGTAGAGATTCTTCTTCCTCTAGCAGTTCTTCTTCCTGCTTAGGGGGTATGTTTTCTTGCAGAGTTGCGTCCTCCCAATTAAATAGTAGTGGAGACCTTCCTCTCCGGGAATTTCCTAAGTCTCTCATCTGCTGTAGCGGCTAGCCTCGTACTATCGTGTTAAATTCCATCCTAGCCTTGCGTGGCTTCTTGGGATAGTGACCACTTGCTAGCTTGTCTAACTCATGGGTTTTACAGTAGTCGTCGTAACAACCCGTCTAATGTATAGCCTTATGGTCTAGTTCCGTCTTCGGTTCCTTAACGAGTTTTGATACATCGTAGGCGCCTCGTCTATCGTTTGCTTCGTTGATGGGTTCCTTTACTAGCATCATGTTAAGTTGCTCCTGCGGTCGTACCTTTCGTCCGCGGCAGTCTCGTGCGTAATGCCCTATCTTGTAGTAGTTGTAGCACTCCGGTCCTTCTCGTTTCTTTCCTCTATTGCTGTTCCCTTGGAACTTCCCTTTACCCTTGGCTCCTCGTATGCCTTTTCCTTTTGGCTTGCGCTAGATAATATCCAATTCCATAGCATTAGGATCGCGACGAGACCCTCCAGTCTAGCTAGTAGAGTTGTAGCCAGATCGTCCGCGATACTGTTGTTACGAACACGGTCACGGGACGCTCGAACCCGAAGCGATTGGCCAGTAAGGACTGGAGCAAGGAAAGGTCACGTGATCAGTATGCAGGAGAGCGCTGCCTTGGCAGGCGAACCACTGCATATATGCAAGAGGCCGACCGGTCGACGAGCGACCCGGCGACCTTGGAGCGCCGGACCGCTGAGCGACCCAGCGAACTATTGCATGAAGACACGAATCTCTTATGTATATAACTAGGCATGTTTCTCGTTAGGAGTTCGTGTGTTCAACTCATGTTGCAATCCGACTGTTAGGTAGAGAACCAACAGCCTTGTCACAATCAGTTATCCCACAACCCAGTTGTCTTGACACATCTGTTCCAACGAGCTCTAAATCCGTGACACTACTTCGTAGGGTCGCAACACTTTGAACACCCTCAAGGAACTTTGTACCTCAGACAACAATGGCTCCATCCGAGAACCGAGACACTAGCGTTCAGCAGCGTACCAACGACAACAATATCAAAGTCGCCAAACCGGACTACTACTATGGCGATCGATCGAAGCTTGACGATTGGCTGAACCAAATGGCACTTTACTTTCGTTTCGAAAATATTACTCAGGACCCCAAGAAGACTCTACTTGCATCCTCTTATCTTAGGGGACAAGTCCAACAATGGATTCGACCCAGACTGTACGAAGTCTTGCACCAGAACATCGACACCGAAGGAATCTTCAACAGCTGGGACAACTATGTCAAAGCCATTCGAAACATTTATGGGTTGAGTAACGAAAAACAAGTCGCCATCCGAGTCATCCAACACCTAAAACAGAAGACGTCTACTTCGCAATACACCGCCAAGTTCAGGGAGTATTTAGGCAAGACTGGTTGGGATGACCAAGCCTTACTCACTATGTATTACACTGGACTCAAGGACGACGTCAAGGATGAACTCATGCGCTCAGGTGCATCTCACGACACTCTCGAACTGATGATTCAAGATGCTATCGAAATTGACGATAGGCTTTACGAGAGAAAGATGGAAAAACGCCACAATGGACAGTATCGCGGACGATCTGGCTACAACTCTACCAGCTGGACTGGAGGGTCTCGTCGCGATCCTGATGCCATGGAATTGGATATCATCCAACGCAAGCCGAAAGGAAAAGGCATGCACGGAGCCAAGGGTAAAGGGAAGTTCCAAGGGAACAGCAACAGAGGAAAGAAACGAGAAGGACCGGAGTGCTACAATTGCCACAAGATAGGGCATTACGCACGAGATTGCCGCGGACGAAAGGTGCGACCGCAGGAGCAACTCAACATGATGCTAGTAAAGGAACCCATCGACGAAGCAAACGATGGACGAGGCGCCTACGATGTATCAAAACTCGTTAAGGAACCAAAGACGGAACCAGACCATAAGGCTGTGCATTGGACGGGTTGCTACGACGACTATTGCAAGACCCACGAATCAGACAAGCAAGCAAGTGGTCACTATCCCAAGAAGCCACGCAAGGCTAGGATGGAATTCAACGTGATGATACGAGGCCAGCCGCTACAGCAGATGAGAGACTTAGGAAATTCCCAGAGAGGAAGGTCTCCACCACCATTCAATTGGGAGGACGCAACTCTGCAAGAAAACACACCCCCTAAGCAGGAAGAAGAACTGCTAGAGGAAGAAGAATCTCCACAAAATAACGACCCCGAACCGGAACTTACGGGACCAAACCTGGAACAACTACAAATGATAGCGCAGACGATAGCAGCGCAGGACGGTAGTTCATCAGAGGAAGAATATACAGATGACGAAGAGCCAGACGACCTTGAAATATCGACATTCACCATTCAAGGATCTAAACCCATCAAAAGGATAATGATCTTTATCATGCATCAACTCGAGACTGTATTCCCCAAGATCCAAGGGAAACGACGACTTCACCCGATCGAGTTCGACAACATGCTCAACCGAATTAGAGCAATGTTCTGGAACTATCGACTTGTCAACGTCGATTACGATGCAGCAGCATACGTGCAAGAACGACCACCGATTGGAAGCACATTCCAACCTAATGGAAGCTATGTAACGCCCGATGGAATCCACATTCCCAGAAGCGTTAGAGAACGAATCCAGATCATTAAGGCACGACTTCATGAACTACACCGAATCCAGGAAGCTTATCAAGAAGACCTCATATCGTTGGAGGCAATGCGACACAAGTTGACCGAGTCCACGAAGCAATGGGAACTAAAGCCCATAGGACCACCAGTGCAACTACCAATATGGAGAAACATGATACTAGGGCACGTCAAAGCCACTATCAAAGGACAAATCAAGGTATCAGTGACACAAGGAAAGGTTATCCTAGGCCCACGACATGGACCCCTTGATTAGGAGATCTGTCTCGAAGACGCCAACTCGCCAGGATACTATTCAAAAAACGAAGGATCCCTGCCGACAGGAGCAGTCGCCAGGAAGTAAACATTATCGAAGCTCCCACAGCATCAGCAGCACCGGTATTCCGTACCAAATGCATTGTCAATGGACACGCAACACAAGCTATGATCGATTCCGGAGCCAGCGGAAACTTTATATCGACCAGCTTTGTCCAGCGAAACGGGATCGCTACCCGACGAAAGAAAGACGGCGGATACGAATTGATGGTCGCAGATGGATCATCTCTATCCGAAGTGGACAGCGAAACAATGCCGCTAGTCCTAGCTATCCAACAGCACCACGAGACTGTTAGCCTGGATATCGTTGACATGGCTAGTCACGACATCGTGATAGGGACACCTTGGTTGGAAAAGCACAACCCTCTAATAGATTGGAGGAAAAGAGTACTCAAGTTTGAGCGATGCGGTTGCGTTACCGACATCCACCCTACGCATCGACAGCGTGCGATGGTAGATGAGGAAAGACAGTTCTGTGAATTAGAACGTCAACCGATAACATACTCCGATAGAAACGGCAAGGAGATGGTCTCCATAGACACTGAGCTAGCCCAGCCAGGTCATAAGGTGAGAGATAAAGGGAGAACTAACGCACCTCCAGAGATCCCTGAAGAGTTTAAGATATGGAAACCGCTCTTCCAGGAAGAGGAAGGATTAGCCGCCTTACCTAGACATTAACCATGGGATCACCGAATACAACTTTAGCCCGGCAAAGATCCACCATGGGGGCCACTATACAGGTTATCCGAAAAAGAGCTCGAAGAGCAACGACGATGGCTGAAAGAGAAGAGCGACAAGGGATGGATAGAGAAATCCCAATCGCTAGCCGCTTCACTAGCAATGTTCGTTCCAAAGAAAGGAGGAAAACTACGAATAGTAATCGACTATCGACGACTCAACGAAGTCACGGTCAAAAACCGATATCTACTACCCAACATCGAAGAAATGCAGGATCGACTTACCGGAGCAAACTGGTACTCAAAGATCGATCTACGAGACGCATTCTACGCAGTACGAATGGCCAAGGGAGAAGAATGGAAGACAGCTTTCAGGACACGCTACGGACTCTACCAATTTCGAGTCATGCCAATGGGACTTACGAACGCCCCAGCGACATGTCAGCAGCTCGTTAATGATGTACTACGAGACTTACTGGACATTACCGTCATAGCATACGTCGACGACATCTTGATCTTCACCCAAGGAAGCCGAGAACAACATACCAAAGACGTACAAGCAGTGCTAGAACGACTTAGCACAGTGGACTTCAAGACCGCACCCGAGAAATGTGAATTCTACAGGAAGGAAATCGAATTCCTAGGATTCATCATTAGCACTACTGGAATCAAGATGGACCCGAAGAAAGTACAATCCATCGAGGAATGGCCAACGCCAAAGACAGTCAAGGATATCCAAGCCTTCTTAGGACTCGCAAACTACAACAGGAAGTTTGTCGAAGGATACTCCAAGCTTGCAATCCCACTTACAAGTCTTACGAAGAAAGACACCAAATTCATGTGGACGGATAAGCAAGAAAAGGCATTCCAGCAACTTAAGCAAGCATGCATACAGTCACTAACACTCATGCTATTCGACACCAAGAAACCAGTACAAGTCGAAACCGACGCATCCGACTTAGCGATAGGTGCTTGCCTTACTCAAGAACATGATGGCAAGAGACACCTAGTGACGTATTACTCGAGAAAGATGACGCCAGCGGAACAGAACTACGAGATTTATGACAAAGAACTGTTAGCGATTGTTGCAGCATTGCGACACTGGAGAGTTTACTGTGAAGGAGCTACAGGACTGACGATATACACCGACCACAAGAACCTTCAATACTTCACAACTACCAAGGATCTATCGCGTCGACAGTGTAGATGGTCAGAGCTACTCGGACAATACAAGTTCGATATCCAGTATACGCCAGGAAAAGACAATGGGCGCGCAGATGCGCTAAGCAGACGAAGCGACTACATGGAAGGAAAAGAGCAAAACCCAAAAGCAATGCTCAAAGTCAACAGAGACGGGAGCCTTACCACGAACACACAGGAGTTCAACCACATACTCCGAGTTCTACGAGATGAACAAGAAGAGTTCCCCATCGAACATGGGAAGTACCAAGTTCCACTAGAAAAGGAATACGAATGTATCAAAGACCACCATGATAGCCGAACCACAGGACACCCAGGAATAACGAGAACGATCGACTTGATTAGACGGAACTTTGCCTTTCCACAGATGCGAAAGAAGGTTACCGATTACATCAAACAATGCGACAGTTGCCAAAAGAACAAGGCATCACGACATGCAAAGTATGGCAATCTCCAGTTCCGAGAACCGTCGGACACGCCATGGAGAGAGGTTACGATGGACTTCATCACGAAGTTGCCAGCATCCAAGGACCTAGCCACAGGAGTCAATTAGGATTCAATACTTGTCATGGTAGACACTTTAACCAAGTATGCACACTTCGTACCATGCGAAGAATTAATGACAGCCATGGAACTCGCACACCTCATACTGGACAGGCTAATTAGACATCATGGAATTCCAGAAAGCTTTATCACCGACAGAGATAAGCTGTTTACATCAAACTTCTGGAAATCGCTCATGGGACAAATTGGAATAAAACACAAGCTATCGACAGCATTCCACCTAGAGACGGATGGTCAGACTGAAAGGACAAATCAGTCACTCGAAACATATTTACGGCACTACGTCAACTACGCACAAGATAATTGGGTTGCACTACTACCAATGGCACAACTAGCATTGAACAATAATGCGTCGGAGACAACACGACAAACGCCATTTTTCCTTAACTACGGAAAGACGCCCAATTTATTCATGGAACCAAGGACGTCAGTAAGAGCCGACAGAGCCATACTTATGGCAGGAGAATTGCAAAAGGCACACAAGACTGCCCAAGATGCAATCCGACATTCGCAACAGCGAATACAGAAGCAGCGATTCAAGGAATCAAAATTGGCACCTCAGCTTAGGAAGGGGGATAAGGTATACCTTCTAACGAAGAACCTGAAGACAAAGCGGAAAACAAAGAAACTGGATCATGTTAAGGTCGGACCATTTTTGATTGCCGAACAGAAAGGAGCAGTTAGCTACCGACTTGAACTTCCACCAGACGCCAAGATCCATCCAGTATTCCATGTATCCTTATTGGAACCCGCACACCCCGACGCCACGCTGCAAACAACGTTCCATTACCAGGAACAAGAAGACGACGAGTACGAAGTCGAAAGGATCGTAGACTACGACAAGAAAAGTCAGCGATACCTTATCAAATGGAAGGGGTATCCCAGTGAGGAAAACACATGGGAACCACTCACCAATCTTAACTGCCCGAAGATGCTACGCTAGTACCGCCGGAAAAGTTAACGGATTGATCCATGTTTCCGAGCGTTTCCATCATCAAAGGAGTAAGACCCATGGTAGCAGCCGCCGCAGGACAGTCATTAGTTTCGAAGGCACCTTCAGCCTCCATTTCCGACGCAAGACATTCGGCCTTCCGAGCCGCCCGACCCTCAGCTTGACAAAGAATCTTCTTGTTTCGCATCAACCGAGCCATTACGACGGCCAGCAGTTCCTCGTCCTCGTCGACCTTGCGCTGGTACTCCTCTCGAGTCTTGTCAAGGGACTCCCAAGACATGTTCACACATTTCTTGCCCTGCCGCACGCACTCGGAGCACCGGAGGTTGGATGAGTTGGACATGGCGATACAAAGATGGTTGTGCAAAGAACAGCGTTCGCACGGAAAGAATACTGGGCGACCGTTTCTTTCGATTTCGTTCGCAAGACGCAAGCGCTTTGTCTTAGAAAGAGAAACCTCTGAAGAAGACGACATCTTATGAGAACAAGGTGGACCAAACTACGGAAACTAAGAATCGCGGGGATCGCGACATCATAAGCTTCAGGGACGAAGCTAGACTGGAAGAGGGATGGTGTTACGAACACGGTCACGGGACGCTCGAACCCGAAGCGATTGGCCAGTAAGGACTGGAGCAAGGAAAGGTCACGTGATCAGTATGCAGGAGAGCGCTGCCTTGGCAGGCGAACCACTGCATATATGCAAGAGGCCGACCGGTCGACGAGCGACCCGGCGACCTTGGAGCGCCGGACCGCTAAGCGACCCAGCGAACTATTGCATGAAGACACGAATCTCTTATGTATATAACTAGGCATGTTTCTCGTTAGGAGTTCGTGTGTTCAACTCATGTTGCAATCCGACTGTTAGGTAGAGAACCAACAGCCTTGTCACAATTAGTTATCCCACAACCCAGTTGTCTTGACACATCTGTTCCAACGAGCTCTAAATCCGTGACACTACTTCGTAGGGTCGCAACAACTGTCCATTGTAGCGTTTTTCCATCTTTCTCTCGTAAAGCCTATCGTTAATTTCGATAGCATCTTAAATCATTAGTTCGAGAGT
Source organism: Hortaea werneckii (assembly GCA_037044905.1). Taxonomy (NCBI): domain Eukaryota; kingdom Fungi; phylum Ascomycota; class Dothideomycetes; order Mycosphaerellales; family Teratosphaeriaceae; genus Hortaea; species Hortaea werneckii. The sequence goes on along the minus strand of JBAOKB010000106.1, from coordinate 37,552 downwards.
GTCGTGAGATGCACCTAAGCGCATAAGTTCATCCTTAACGTCGTCCTTAAGTCTAGTGTAATACATAGTAAGTAAGGCTTGGTTATCCTAACTAGTCTTGCCTAAATACTCCCTAAACTTGGCGGTGTATTGCGAAGTAGACGTCTTCTGTTTTAGGTGTTAGATGACTCGGATGGCGACTTGTTTTTCGTTACTTAACCCATAAATATTTCGAATGGCTTTAACATAATTGTCCTAGCTGTTAAAGATTCCTTCGGTGTCGATGTTCTAGTACAAGACTTCGTGCAACCTAGGTCGAATCCATTGTTGGACTTGTCCCCTAAGATAAGAGGATGCAAGTAGAGTCTTCTTGGGGTCCTAAGTAATATTTTCGAAACGAAAGTAAAGTGCCATTTGGTTTAGCTAATCGTTAAGCTTCGATCGATCGCTATAGTAGTAGTCCGGTTTAGCGACTTTGATATTGTTGTCGTTAGTACGCTACTAAACGCTAGTGTCTCGGTTCTCGGATGGAGCTATTGTTGTCTAAGGTACAAAGTTCCTTAAGGGTGTTTAAAGTGTTGCGACCCTACGAAGTAGTGTTACGGGTTTAGAGCTCTTTGGAACAAATGTGTTAAGACAACTAGGTTGTAGGATAACTAATTGTAACAAGGCTGTTGGTTCTCTACCTAATAGTCGGATTGCAACATAAGTTAAACACACGAACTCCTAACGAGAAACATGCCTAGTTATATACATAAGAGATTCGTGTCTTTATGTAACGTGCTCCGTTGCTTAGTCGTGCTCCGCTAATCCTAAGCACTAAGCACTACTAATCGCTGCTCTCTTGCTCCCCTTTGCTTAGTCGTAACTAAGCACTAAGCGCTACTAAGCATTTCCCGTAACTCTTGTCACGTAACCTTTCTTGCTCTGTCCCGTGCCTTAGTTCTCTACTAAGCATACTAACATGTACTCCTCCAGTATACAGTGTTCGTAACACTTTAGTCCGCATCTTATCCTCTTCTACCGACAATACTAGAATATATTACAATACAGAAAGCGTTTATATAAGCCCTAGCTCGGCCTAGATCTAATAACGATACGCTAAAGAGGTTCCTTATTACGCAATCTACGTATATAACGCTTCTTATACTAGCCCTTTTCGAGAGCTAAGTACTAGACGAGCGGTTCCTTCTAGTAGTTACTAACTCTTAGAGCTATGTAGCTCTAAATATAGTATAGATCTATGCTTTGTGCGATTTTACATTGTATATTAGAATAAAGGCATTAGATATTCGCGCTATTCTTTCTACTAATAATAAGGGCTATACCTTTCTTAAGGTACTTACGGAAGACAAGCAAAGATTTAAAGGAGTTGTTAATTATTAGTACTAGTTCGAGTTAGAATCTACTACCTTTACGAAAGCGTACGCTAGTTATAGAGAGGGATATAACCCTATTGCGGCTAGATTTATTAAGTAGTGCCTTCGGAAAATCAATCACTTGTAGTAGTTGTCGAGCGGCGCTTCATGCTTGATCGTGTTCCACACGCCATCGATCGCCTTGATCGCCTTATCCGACAAAGGTCCCTTGTTGATGCTACCGAGCGTCTCCTTGAGCTGCTGAGCAGAGCTCGCCCCAATGATGATGGCATCGCCGTTCTCGGGCTTCAGCGGGCTGTTGTACTTTACCCATCTGTACGCCAGTTCCGCGCGCGAGATTCCCTCGTCCTTCGCGATCGCTTCCCACTGCGCCAAGGCTTCGAGGTAAGACGGCTTGCTGTACATGCCAGCGTACATTTGGCCGATGGGCGTCGAAGTATCGAATCGGCCTTTGCCGTCGAGGATGTCTTGCTTGGTCTTTGTCAAGAACTGTGGAGTGATGTCAGAACCTCATGTGCGCTGTGTGTGATCTTAATCCTGTGTTTCACTTACCCCTCCCGCGATCGGACTGTAGGCGTAGAAGCTCATGCCGAGCTTCCTCAGCGTTGGGAACAGGACTTCCTCTTGTTTCCTTGCAACCGGGCTGTAGTTGCCTTGGTAGACTTGAGGCAATGGATATCCCTTCTCCTTACAAATGCTGTGGACTTTCTCGACATCTTCAGCCTTGTAGTTTGACAAGCCGAACCTCTTGAAGAATCCGGACTTGTAGACCTCATTAACACCCTCCAGCGTGTTCTCCAGCGGCGTGTCAGGGTCGGGAGCATGGATATAGTAGATGTCAACGTTGCAGCCGAGCTTCTTCCTGCTGTTTTCTGCGTCCGCTATCACATTCTCTTTCTTCGCGTAGCCGGGCTGGAAACCACCCATGTGCTTGGTGTCCACGGTGAAGCGCTGGGCGACTCCTGAATTCCCCAGCAATTCTTCGCTCTTGCCATATAGTGTTGCGGTATCTACAATCTTGCAATCGCCTGCGTCCATGATCTGGAATGCTTCCTTGACAGCGTCGACAGTAGTGAAGCCGCGATTGTCGTTGACGGCGGCACCGCCGAATACATTCTTAATCCCGGACATGACTGCTGCGGAGGTCAAGCGTGAGCAGTGGCAGATAGTGTTTCAATCAAACTGGTGTGGAAGTGGAAGAAGAAAGTGTATGGATTGGATTCGTGTCTACCTGTACCTGCGCCTTCTGCTGAACTGCCGGTCATGCTGCCCCTCTCCATGACATACGATGGACGGAGATTGGACGGGGTTTACAGAGGATAGTGTGTAATCCGGTCGTCTGTCTCGCCTGCAGGTGCGCATTCGCTGCATGTACTATGTACCTTCTGCCATCGTACAGCTGCGCGTTGCCTCGGTAGGTTAGTAAGGCCTGGGATGGTCCGAGCAATCGTCAGTAAATGACAATTGCGCGTGGCATCTCTCATAGACCACAGCGTCTTGCAGGGTTGAACGGGGATCCTATCCACGATGCGAAGGATGATGAGAATCCGTCTCGACCATAGAGATGAACAGCAATAATCTGGTTGATAAGCCAAATAAGCTGCCGAGTGGCCAAAGCTGTCTTAAGGTTCCTCTGGTTCCTCGACCCTCGCTCCTAAATCCAGCGCGCCCGCCAGCCCACTCCCCTCCTCTCTACATCACGAAGATACGAATACGGACGGTGTGGCGGCGCCATGTCACAGTGACTTCGCGGGATCCTTATCGTACAATCTCACGGATTGATCCCTGAGATATCCGATCGCATGTTCGGGATACATCGTACATGGAACTCTGGTCATTATTATTCATTCGGGAGACAGCAAGCTTTTGAAAGGACGCGTTATATTAAAATTCGCCAACCGTTAAGGTCTTCGGTCTTAGTAGGCCACATATTTCGCCGTCAGCATCTGCGCATTCTGAGATTGGCACTGCATACTTCCTTGGCCCGCTGGCACGCCACCTTCATGCGAAGTGTGGTTGCGCAATTCTCCTGTATGTCCTTGAAAGCGATTGGCGTCGTGTCAGCATGTCAGCCCCAGCTTTCCAGACAGCCAGCTCGCAGCAAGGGATGCTACGTCGAACAAAGAAAATCCTCCGCATTGGAATCTAGTTCGACGTTCCGAGCCTTGCCGGTAGTGGACCCGTATTCTAACAGGTCGTATTATTATTGGCATCCTTTTGGCACTCGCAAAATTTCCACTTACTTAGCTCAACATTCATCCTACGGCCCAGTAGGATGCGCCCACTATGCTTCCTGCGGCTGACTGAGACAGTGCAGCCAGCCAGGAGCCTCCCACGTACCAGTACCCGCCACGAACCTAACTTGATGTGATAGTCTGCTCTGTATATGCGTCCCACTCACTCGGATCTGGAAAGGCCAAGCTAGGTATCTCCTGGCTTAACTGGCGTAAAGTGCCATGCCTGCTTGGTGAAGGTTAATGTGATATGAAGCCCTTCACCTCCCTGCCTCTGTGCGCACCTGATCTCTCCCATTCCTTTCGCCATTCACCAAATCCGTCGCCTGGTTTTACCAACAGCAAGCCCAAAGCTCCAAAAGGCGCAAGCCTGTCCCCCAGCGGCACAACGCAAAATGAGCCCGACTTTAGCTTTGGGAGGTTCTGGCCATCGCAACAATGCTGCTCCATTCAGGAGAAGGGATAGTCGAGCGTGTATGTCGTTGTACGCTGCAATCGCGATAGTGCTTGGCTTTGCGCTATTTGTTCTGTCACCTCTACCAGACAGCATTGATCATCATCGGGACGCCGTGGTATCACAGCTCAAAGGAGCAACCGTGGAAAACATCCACTTTTCATCGTCACAGAGTGGGAATGTCACCGAAAACACCACTGAGACTGCCACGGAAAATGCAATTGCGAGCGCCAAGATAAGTCCCACTGCGAGTGCTACTGAGAGTGCTACTCAGAGTGCGATGGCCGAATCCACTGGAGTTGCCACTTCAGATGCCACTCAGACTGCCACTGAGGAGGCAACTGAGAAAGCCACCGGAAAGGTCGCTGAGAATCCCATTGGAAACGCCACCGGGAATGCCACTGAACATTCGCACTCTGCGCTGAACAAGGGCGGTCCGAAGTATGCATACGCAACTTTCCTGGCCGGCGATTCCAGTGCCATAGCTGAAGATAAGGTCCTTGAGCATGACAAGTACTTCGTGGCGACCCGAATCCTAGCCTATCAGCTCTTGCACGCTCCCGAGACGAAGTCGAAGCATGATTACCCGTTCATCGTCCTTGTCACCTCCGATGTCTCCGCTGAGAAACGCGAGCGACTGAGAAAGGATGGCGCGGTCGTATGGGAGGCTCCGGCGATGGATGCCGGCTGGGTCAAAACCGACGTCAGCACCTGGCAAAATGTCATGTCCAAGCTCCGTCTGTGGGAGCTGACTGAGTACGAGCGGATATGTTTTCTGGACGGCGACACCATCCTTACAGACACGATGGATGGCATTTTCGAAGACGCTGCTGCGGCGATGCAGGAGAGTGGCCAGGACCAAGAGGCGACCGAGGCGGACGAAGCAGCTGTGCCCTCCACGTACGTATTCGCTGGCGTTCCAGAGCCCAAAATGAATCACCACTATCCGCCGTCAGATGAAGAGGGCGATTGGTACAACATCGACTACCTCAACGCCGGCTTCTTCGTGCTGCAACCGTCCAAGGAATTGTTGGGCTACTACACCAGCCTTACCACCTTGGAAGACCGATTCGATCCTCACCTCCCCGAGCAGAATCTGCTCAACTACGCGCATCGGAGGGAAGGCAACATGCCGTGGAAGCAGCTAGATTCCAAGTGGAACATGCACTATCCATCCATGGATGACCTGGAAGGGGGCGTGGTGAGCTTGCATGAGAAATGGTGGGCGCCTGTCAATGCGGACCTGGCGCCATTCCTCCTCAGCTGGCGTTGGAGAATGGAAGGTTATTACGAGGGCAATGAAGGCGGGAAGAGCGAGTCATGAGACGAATGAGTCGTCACGTTTGGCGTGGAGTCTTGTTTGATTGTAGCGTTCAGCGTTGACAGTGTAGGATTACACCGGGGTTACAGTACTGACATCCTTAACCATAATGAATGAAAGATGGGCGTGAAACGTTCAGTCATGGTGGCCAAAACAATTTCACGCTCCTGCCTGGTATCTTGGCTAACGCATGAGGCCTTTGACTCTATCTGTCAAAGATTGCAGTTCGCTTAGCAGCTGTTGGCGGACTCTTTCGGCCGGTGAAGCAGGAGCATTGCCAACCAGCCCCAAGACTGCCTATGTGTCTTGGATCACTTTCCGAAGTCACGGCACCCTGAACTAGTAACGGCGGCTAGGGGAACACGAGCGATGACCATGCGCTACCCGGCCACTTCGGTTCGCTGAAATACCGCATAGAGGCGAAAGCCAGACTGCGGTGGGAGGGTTCCCGAATATCCATCGCAGGCGTGTCAACGTGTGCATTGCTGGGTTGTTTTGCTCTCAGATGGGGTTAGAGATTATGGGGCTACAGTACCACTCCAGCCCAAGAAACGTCTGATCAACGAGCATCGTCACATGGTAAAATCCGGAGCTCCAAACGCTCTGAACAGCTGATCTGGGCGTGATTCACGGGTGAAGGCACAGAGATTTGGGTCTCCAGCAAATGACAGCCGAGATTTGCAGATGGTTTCGGGGGCCGTTTCATATGCATAGGGCTGCGTGGTGCCACGGCGTTAATCTCCGCAATCTCACTCATCACTGCAGTGCGGTTGACTGCGCGATTACATGATGGTATGCATTTGCTTTTGCAGAAACTCAAGATTCGCTCGAAAGGCTGGCGACGCAATCAGTGGCGTGTCCAGGTCGAGGTTGGGGTCGTGACACGGCTCTCGCGGTCGCATTCCAACGGTCGCCACGGAACAAACGGGTACGAAGCGAATTTCTAGAAACATGACGCTCGTTGCGACTTGAATTAGCAGAGTTTCAGCGCTAAGCGGTGCTGTCCAATGATCGTCTTCGTATCCGGGCTGGAAAGGGCCCGCCGAGAGCCGCTGCAGGTACCGGCAGTGGCTGAGCAACGGCGCGCCAGTGGGGGAACCCCTAGAGGCTTCAGAATGCTGGCTCGTATATAGCACAAGAGGTTGCGCGTCGCTGGTACGTCTCCAGCACATTGCGTATCCTACTGATTCTTCATTCACGGTCTCTTTCTACTTTTCCTTCTACTTCCTTCTGTTTTCCTTATCAGTCACAGACCACCACTTCAATTGACACACACTCGCTTGCAACAACCCCTCAAAACGAGGGCACATTGACTTAAAGCTTTATCAACGAGGTGCCGAAACTCTATACCAGAACACAACTTCACTTTCAGCATGCGTCTTTCGGCTACCGCAGTGGCCTTCGCGGCTGCTTTGCCGTATGCGTTCGCGCAGACATCTACCGATTGCGACCCGTTGGAGAAGACTTGTCCAAACGACACCGGCCTCAACTCCAAATCATTCAGTGCCGACTTCACGAGCGACGGTGGCCTTGACTCTTGGACTGAGGCAGTAGCCACGAATATCGAGCTTGGTGATCAGGGTGCCGAGTTTTCTATCTCGGATGGGAAGGATGCTCCGACTGTCGAGACTGAGTATGTTTTTCAATGGGCGACGAGAAGCTTCACGAAACTGACACGGGATACAGCTTCTACATCTTCTTCGGACGCGTAGACGTTACTATGAAGGCTGCGCCCGGTCAGGGTATTGTCAGCTCTGTTGTGCTCGAATCGGACGACCTTGACGAGATCGACTGGGAGTGGCTCGGTGGCGACACTGCCCAGGTCCAGACGAACTTCTTCGGCAAAGGAAACACCACTACCTACGACCGTGGTGGATTCTCGTCGGTTTCCTCGCCTCAAGACACGTTCCACACCTACACCATCGACTGGAACGAGGAGCGCATTGAGTGGATCATCGACGGCAGCACCGTGCGAACCGTGACCTACGATGACCCGGTTGCCCTTGGTGGCAAGAACTACCCACAGACTCCTATGCGTGTGAAGCTTGGGTCATGGTGCGGCGGCTGTGCTAAGGCAGAAGCTACTGTGGAGTGGGCTGGTGGCAAGACAACTTTCGACAACGCCCCGTACATCATGTACGTCAAGTCGGTCGAGATCACCAACAACAACCCAGCCAAGGCATACAAGTACGGCGACAAGTCCGGCAGCTACGAGAGCATCAAGCTGCTCGACACTGACAACTCCAACTTGTCGGGTGCCTCCTCTTCTGCCTCGTCCAGCGGCAGCGCTTCCACCGCCGCAAGCTCGAGCGGCTCTGCCAAGTCCACTGAGACTGCTGCGCCAAGTTCGAGCCACAGTGTCGAGGCTGTCAACCAGAACACCGCCGGTATTGTGCAGTCCAAGACCGTCTCCGGCTCGTCGCCCACGAGCACCGGCATGATGGGCGGCTCCGGAAACAGCACTGCTCAGAGCACTGCTCAAGGCACGGGCAGCATGGCCACCTCGGTCGTCAGTGCCACTACCCAGGTGCCTCAGCAGTCCGGCTCTTCCGCAACTGGCTCTTCAGGCTCCAGTACTGCTTCGGGTGCGAGTGGCAACAGCTCCACCAGCAGCGACAGCCCTTCGAGCTCCAGCAGCACTCCTGCTCAGGCTGAGAACGGCGCGTCGGCGAACATGATCATGACGGGCGGCTCGCTCCTCAGCATTGCTTTGGGTTTCTGGATGCTGTAAAGGAAATGAGTCTCGGTTGGATAGAGGAAGCTGAAGACTGGTTCGGAGGCTTTGCATAGCGATTTCGGCGTTTTTGGCATAATACGGCAAATACCCCCAAGTGAGCATAGCTTGCATGTAACATTCAGAGAGAACCGAGGTTGAAGCATTAAGGAAATATATTTCATTCACAAGATTCTTTGACGTCCTCAAGCTCCATGCACCCATCCGATGGTGACCCCCTCGCTACAGTGTCTTTCCGGGTACACTGTCGACTGTAAAGATAATGTCGCCATGTAGCATGGGCCGAGGACAGTCAGCTGCCAGCGTGGACGGGTTGCACGGATTCATCTTTCAGGGCGGCCTCACCACGCTAGCCGCTTGGAGCTGGCCTTCTTCGCCCCGATATGAGGGGTTCTGCAAGGCAACCTTTGGTGCGCACACCGGAGTGATACACATGCAACCATGCTCCACCGTCTTTCGCCCTGTCGCTCTCACAAGCCGGGCGGCCTCACGATAGGCAATTCATCAAAAGGCCCCAGTCTCATAGATTCTCTCCTTCTTGCAGACCATGTCAAGGACATCCCCGTCACTCTCCCTTTCCAACTTCACCTTACATCTCTGCCCGTTGGCTATGTTTCTCAGCCGCGTGATAATCAGGCTACCTATTGTCATTAACCCTTCTTAACATTCTTCGGCTCTTAGCGGCAGCGATTGCGGCTTCAAGGCCTGAGAAGGCATTACTACGACAAGGCTGTATCACATTGGCGCTGTGACGCTCGAGTCGCAGATTTCCACCGCCGTAGCACCAAACTCAGCGCCGTTGACTTTAGACAGCTGACTGGCTTGCCCAAGCTCAGCTTGTCGCAGCAAGGCAGACATGATGGATGAAAATCATTGGCAGACCAGCTTCAACTCCGATGGCTTCGAACACCAAGTCACTATAGTTGACCAGCCATTTGTATCCAACGATGACACCAACATCTTTGCTCACTTCGACGTCCCCTACGGACGAGACGGTCCCGCGGCCGAAGACCTGACTGTACAGAGGCCTGGCACTCAAGTCAACGTTCAAGAGATATTGCCGTTCACGAAGCGCTTGGACGAGCCGCCTCGTCCCTTTCACGCAAATCCACAAGCATCCTTCCAGACACAGCAAGTTCCTCTGCATCCTGCGTACCTGGACGGTCAACTGTCACTAGCTTCATCGGGAGGTCTACGACTCGGCGGGCCGTACGAGGACTCAAGATCCTCGTTCAGTAGCTCTTCTGGATTCTTTTCTAGAGCATCTGGTGATGCCCAGCAACTATATGGTGTTCACCCGGATACACATGATCATCCAAACCTTGTGCGGAATCTCGATGCTTCTGGTTACACCGACGACGTTTTCACTGTGCGTTCTGATCCCACAGCGAACCGCGGTACCGCCGCAAGAGTGGGAGGGCGTCTTGGCCGAACCAAACAGACATTCCCATGCCCGTTGTGCAGCAGGGTACTGAAAAATTCATCGGAATATAGGTAGGCGTATTTGACTGGTTTTATCGTCGGGCCTATTGCTGATAAGACCAAGCAAGCATGCCTCTCAGCATACTAGACCTCACAGGTGCTTAGAGCCTGGTTGCAAGAGATCACTAGGCTTTGCAACAAACAATGACCTCGAACGGCACAGGAAATCCGTTCACCGCAAGACGCCCACCGTCGGAATGAAAAAGGGCTACGTCTGTAAAGCCTGCCCACCTGTACCAGAGGGTCACAAAGTCAAGTTCTGGCCTCGTCGCGACAATTTCAAAGCTCACGCCCTCCGCAAACATGTTTCTGGCGATAGGAAAGCATTGGAGGAATTGCTGACAGTGTGCGTCAACGCTGCTATATTGTCCGCTTACCAAAGGCTGACCAGGTCGCAGTTCCGAGACTGAGCGTCCCCCTGATGCTGTGGATGCCGGCTCAGAATCCGTGTGTGACGCTGTCTATCACGCCGATGATCACACGCAACATGCAAGCTACGAGATGTCGAGTTCAATGACTGTACCATCCGCTACGGCCGATATTTTTCAGCAAAACGATTGCTTATCCATCATCAATATTGAGAATGCAATTGCTGGAATTGGAGAACAGCTTGCTGACCTTTCCGACATCGAAAAAGAGCGGTGCTCAGAATACGATGGGATCAGCACGACGCTTGGAGCGAACTCGACAGCCTCTAGTACCACGGTGACTAACATGGCAATCCATACCCGTTCAAGACCAGTCGTCACGCAGGTGTCTGGGCTTCAAAGTCCTCACATGCCGAAGCTTGAGCTCAGTAGTTCTGGAGTCTATCCAACATTTGACGTGGACAGTGTTGAATGGCCACAGCAACAAGAAAGGCCGCTTTTTGCCCGTCCAGCACTCCACCCACAAAAATCATCACACCGGCAGTCTGTCGGACAGGATTGCAGACATTCAGATGGCGACTTCATCTGTGATGAGCCCGGATGTGGTAAACGCAAGAAGCGCGAGTGCGATCTTCGGTACGCTTCATTGAACGTCCTTCCAGTGCTCTCCGGCTCACCAGTCTTCCAGGAAACATAGAAAGCGCCATTCCCGTCCTTACGGATGCACCTTTGCCGACTGCTGGAAGCGATTCGGCAGCCGCAATGACTGGAAACGACATGAGAACTCACAACACTTTCTCATCGACCAGTGGCGCTGTGACATGATCGTCGAAGGCAACCACAAATGTGGCAGTCTCTTCCAAAGTGATGACGCGATGCGGAAGCACCTCATCGCACAACACACAAGGGCTTTGCAATCGGAAGCGTCGCGGAAGGGTAACCCGCTGCAAAGGTTGGTGACTCTGAAGACGGAACACATGCACATTGGCCGTGAGGCCCACCACTATTACTGGTGTGGGTTCTGCGACCGACTCATCGCTCCTGTAAAGGAGGCCCCGAATGCTTGGGAGGATCGCTTCCGCCACGTCGGCGACCACTACGACAAAGAGAATAAACACGTCGACGACTGGATTTGCGTCCAAGCCAATAGGCGCAAAGGCGATATCTCCAAGCCTGATCGCCGAAAAGGGAACGGCTCGAACGAGGTTAAGGATGACTTGGACTCGGATTTCGATCTGGAAGACGCTGGGATTCCTAATGCGTCGCCAGTCTCCACAGATGGGAGTGTAGTCGGATTTACCCCGCCGTCGTCGAGAAGCCAGGTGCGAAAACCAAACAAGCGGCAACGAATCGACGAGGGCGCGGATGTAGACGCAGAGCACGTCAGTGATCACGAATGGGGATTGGGCAGTCTCTCAAAGGGGGCTGAGTGGAAGTGATTATCAATGGATAGGTATGGCTTATGAGTCTACGATGATATGTCTTTGTTTGGGCCGCGTCAGAAGTGCAATGGGTAGGGTCGAAAGATCAGACCCGGGTTCTGTTTTCCCCTCGTTTTGTGTAGATGTTGGACATAGAGTGCGCGAAGTCATACTTTACGCAAATGTTTCACAGCCCTCGGTATGTTGACTTTGTTTCTATGGTATATCATGCAATCGTGGATAAGGCTCTCTAGAACGCCAAGTGTGCTTCAAGTCCTTGCCTGCTCTCAGACGATGGTCGAACTCGCAAGCCTGCCGTGATCTAGGTTCGCTTCAATCCATTTTGGCTGGCGCTCCTGGCATAGCCGGATAGTTGTACTGATGGATGAAAGTATCAAAGCTGTACCAGTGCTCAGAATTGGCAAAACTGTTTTCAGCGCGGTCAGCGCCTTCTTTAGAACACGTATAGAAAGAGCAGATGTCGTCTGATCGTGCAAATAACAGAAAGGCCGCAATGCAATATGTACAAGCCGGGAAAAACATCCCAAAAACGAGAAAAGCGCCTTCGCTATGCAGGGTGTCAAAATCACTTGTTGTGCCAGAGGAAATTCTTGGCTCCATCCCATGTGTCTGCGTTGCCGTATCTAGGAGAGGGAAAAACGGATCGTCAGCCCCTGCGTCAGTAGTACATGCTGGCAAGCCTGCGAACAATGCAATCAACAAGGGGAGAGCGAGTTGGAAGGCCACGTACATGTATTGCATGCTGCTCCGTAAGCTGGGCTGCAGCGTCTCCGGGTACCATCTGAACAGCCACATCACGCACGCCCAGCTCAGACTTGCGAATACGGGCCACGAGTTCTGTCGGACTCTCTGTAGCTGCTCTTCGTTCAGCCCCAGTAGTCCCTTCCCGCCGTGTCCGCCGTAGCGGCTGCCGACCAAGCTGTTGTCTCCCGGCGGCTGCACAGCCAGCTTGGCAAAAGCGAGGACCACGCGGGCAAAGACGTAGATGCAGATCTGCTGGTTCACGCTGCTTGTGCCCGCCTTGCCATGGCCAAAGACCCAATAGCTGCCAAACAGGCCCGCCATGAAACTATGCACGCTCTGCTCTTTGCCGCCGTTGACGCCCTTCAGCGCCAGCATACTGCTCTTGTACAGCAACGCGAACTTGGCGAGGTTCGTGGCGTGCTGCCGAGTGGCTTTGTAGATGAGCTTGATCTTCTCCTGCACAGTGCCAGACCGGAACAGGAAGATCATGACCAGCGCGTGCGGGAAGCGGACTTTGGAGCCGTAGACGAGGCCATTGCGGATGGCTTTGACGAGCACGAGCGGGTCGTGGTACTTGGGGTTGAGGATGATGTTCTTCTCTATTGATTCCTGCGGGTCGTTGTCAGTAGGTCGGAATACAGGCGCTGCTTTCACATGCCACTCTCACCTGCAACGCCTTTAGGTTGTCCATGGTTGCTGTCGAGCCAGTTCTGGCCTGGTGAAGTTGGTGACTGCAGATCTCCACGCTATACGCATCTGTTTGGGATAAGTGCCAGACTTGCTTCGGCCTCTAGATGCTTATTACGCTCTGTTGTGGAGAGAGTGTAGAGCCTACATTGCTGCGAGCCGCACTACCTCTCACGTAGCTGCTCTGCGCTCGTGATACTACATCATTACCTCGGTTGGGCATGTGAAGGCCGAGCGGGAGAGTAAGCGCAAAAGTCCTGGTACGGCATTGCACACATCTATTGCCGAACGGCAGACTACTTGTGTACCTAGAGCTGTATGTCCCTTGAACTGCATACCTAGGTAAACTTCGCCATTGTGGTAGAGAGAAGAGTCACTATGTATACTTGTGCATAACACTACTTCGTGCCTGCCTACCGCCGGTGGCTTTGCTTGCTCAAGTCTGACTATCCATACAGCCGTCTTTTCCAATCTTTTCAATCTCTCAACTCGCCTTTCTTGCTGTCGCTTACTCAGTATTTGGAACCATCTTCCTTGCCCAGCCGCCTTTCTCCCACTTCTTCATTGGACTTTCCGACGGAGCGTAGACATTCGGTCTGCCCCAGGGAAGGAGGCCTTGACCAGCGCTGGTGGCATTTCCAGCAGTCGGATAGGGTGGACCATCCTGATGCACCATGTCTTGCTTCTCAGCGAAGCCACCAAAGTCGTGGACGGGGACCGAATCCTGAGGAGAAAGTCGAGGCCTCAGCCTGTCAGATTTGTTCGTGAACCCGGTGGCGATACTTCCTCCTTCTGAATCAATGTCATGAACGACTGGTGCTTTGTACCGCATTGGCTTCGACGAGGCGGCCCCGTCCCAACCAACATCCGCAGCTGGGGTCTCGTTAGCCCATCCGGCTTGATTGTTCGACTCTCGAGCGCTGTTCGCGCCCCATGTGTCCTTGGCGTCCGTGTTACCACCCCATGCTGCATTGTCAGCTTGCTGGGACTGAGGCTCGTCCCAACCAGCGTTAGCAGCGTAGCCTTTTGAAACACTGCGCACGCTCTGGGAAGAAGAATGTCCACGACCATGCGCACTCTGCTCACCCCAGCCACCGGCATGCGTCTGCTTTCCGCCATTTGACTGGCTATCCCAGCCCTGTCCTGCCGCGCCGCGTGCTTCTGCCGCACCGCCCCAGGTTGAAGCTGCGCTGCCGGTCAAGGCTTTTTTCGGAGAAGGTGAGTCTCCGGGCAGACGCATCTTCATAAGCTCTTCGACAAGCTTGTGCTTCGGCACATTCAGAAACTTCTCCTCCTCTGCCTGCTTGACCGTTGCTTGGACGTCGGAAGAAACATCACGCTTGAGGATCCTTTCCAACGCCTCCTTGCTGCGGTACTTGAAAGAGAAGACCGCATACGGCTCGGCCATGGTGTCCATATAGGCAGGGCGATGGCAACGGTGTGAGTAATTGGCACCCTTCCCTGAGATTGAGATTAGCTTTTCGTTGCTTAAATGGATTATCGTACAGAACTTACCAGCTTGGACGCCATGCTTGATGTCTTTCAGCTTTCCCTCCGGCACGGTCGGCACAGGGGCGGCAGGATAGTCGCACGGGTCCCTGACGAGTTCACGCTTCTTCATGCCATGGCCTGGAGAGTCTTGCGGCATGGTTGTTTGACGCCAATCCGCCCAGTAGGATTTGACGTGGGCCCCCGGAGACGGTGATTGAATGAAGATGCTCGGAGTCTTTTCACGACGACCTTGATCTGACGCTACTGCGCCATCGGCCCACCCAGCATCGTTGACCTTTCCGGATGGACTTGTTGGTTTGTAAATACTACCCCCGCGGTGGCTGTGTGATGTCTTCTGCTGGCTCGCGGCTGGACTCCAGCCGCCGTTGTCTTGCTGGCGACCACGATGAGAAGCACTGCCGCTCCACGCTCGGTTGATGTTCTGTTGCTGGCCGCTTGCTCCGTTGGAGCCAGTGTTTTCGTTTCCGCCCCACTGTTGCGGAGAGCGAGGAGCTCCCCAAGTATCGACTGCTGCTCTCTGAGGCGAGCTCTGATGGCCTGCGTCATCGTCTGCCCAGCCAGTGCCACCAGCCGCTGGTTTCTGAGGCGAGCTCTGATGGCCTTTGTCATCGTCCGCCCAGCCAGTACCACCAGCCGCTGATTTCTGAGGCAAGGTTCTGTGCCCATTGCCATTGCCTGTCCGGCCGGTGCCATGAGGCTGCTCATAGGCCCAATCGATTGCTTTTGGCCGGTTGTCCCTATCCTGCTGTGCTTCTCGAATTTCGTTCGCATGGTTTTGCCGGGTGTTCTGGGCTGCAACTCTGGCGTAACGCTCATTCAGCTTGTTCGCAAGGCCACCAGAATTCTCCATCAGGGTTTGGGTCTTTCTCGTGGTGGCCCTCCCAACCTCGCCTTGGCCGGTCTGTTGCCAACCATGAGCCACCGGCGTTGGATAACGAATTGGCGGCACAGCGGCAGGTATTTCCTTGGTGCGCGCATCCTCTTGCGTTTGACGCAGCTTTTGAAGTATTTCCAAGTCCTCTTCGTCAGGATTCTTGAATGCGTTTTCGACCCAGTCGTTCAGACCCATCACATGGACCTCGATTGTTTTCGTCAGATAGGCTGATTCTTCTTGTAGGGCCTGCAAC
This sequence comes from Hortaea werneckii, assembly GCA_037044905.1. Lineage (NCBI taxonomy): Eukaryota > Fungi > Ascomycota > Dothideomycetes > Mycosphaerellales > Teratosphaeriaceae > Hortaea > Hortaea werneckii. The sequence continues at coordinate 22,089 of JBAOKB010000106.1, read as the reverse complement.
TTCTGCATCAGGCTTGGATCTCCAGCGTTCCTAGGATCCGCACGCATTCGGGCCAAGATCTTGTTCGATTCATCGACTGTTTCATTCAACCGAGACTTCATCTCGAAAATGTGCTGTTGGAGCTCGACAGGGCCAAACTGAATTAGGCCTTCGGGGTTCATGTGTGCCTGTTTTGCAACGTCTTGCTGAGGGACGTATTGTGGAGCGTCGTACTGTTGCGGCATCGAGTTGGCGACACGACCGTACCCTTGTGGCATGGCGTTCTGGATCGGAGCCTGTGAGAGGGACACATTATGGCCTTGTTCGCGCATCTTCATCTTTTGGTTCACACGGTCTGCACCGGTCATACCAAAGTAATGATCGCCTTGCATGTCATCGTACCCACGATTATCCCAGCCCCAACCTTGGTAAATATTTACGTTTGGTCCACCATAGCCGTCAAGTTGCTCTCGCTCATTTGTGTTACCTAGAGCCGGGTCAACATTTGCATCCACTGGCACGGAAAACGAACTCGGCGAAGCGGCCTTACCTGGCCGGTGAATTGCAGAACGGTCGTCGCGGCGAACTTTCAGAGCATGTTCCCATTCAGACAGCGTACCAGGTTCGGGCTCTGACTGATAATGACCCACTTCGTTTACCGGCAAAAATCTACCAACAATCGGGTCCCAGGTATACCCATCAGGGGGGCGAGGCATTACGTGGCCATTCTCATCGACTGGTGGCAGCGCAACATGTTGATAAGGGGCCGGAAAATCACCTGCACCATCCAAACCCCCAATGGTGTCGACGCTCTCCATACGTGTGTCGATGGGCTTCTCATCTGGGAGGGAGATCTCTTTCTCGTCGCATGCGCCATCAAAGAGACCAAATAGACCACCGAGCGCATCACTTGGAGCCGGAGTCGGCTGCTTTGCTTTTGCGGCTGGAGCTGCAGATGGCGTATGAGTCCGACCGGCGGTGGGTTTCGCTGAAGGGGCTTTGGGAGGGACAGGGGGGATCAGTCCAGCCTGTAGCGCCGGGGTGGGGACATCTTCACCTTCCCTCTTGCAGCGCAGAATGACCACTTCAATAGTGCCGATGTTGTGCAAGAATTGTGGATTCAGATTTGCAGCCTTGTCCGACTTAGCTGGAAATATGTTAGCATCTGTAAGTATGCCCAATCAATGGCTTTGCATACTCGTGTTCAATTCAGCAAACGACCATTGACGGCCCACAAAGGTTCCGTTCGCAGTCTTTTCCTCCTTCTGTCTCAAGCAGAAGTCGATTTCGTAATCGCTCTCTGGCACACCGTCGTCTGGCATGCGGAGCTGGAGCTTGTTGCGGTTGCACTGGTACTGCCCGTCCATGAAGACAAAGGCGGCGAGACCAGGCGCGATGTAGCCTTCAGACTTGAGGCGGATGCAAAACGGCATCTTGGTGTCTGGCACAGCGACGAAGCTTTCGACAGCGCCGTCGCTGTAACGTGCGCCATACTCTTGAAGTGGCGTTCGGCTCTGGCCCAGCTCAATAGAGCATACCAGCTGCTTGAGCTTCGGCATGGTCGCGTCAATGGCGACTGCCGGTGATGGAGCGTGGATGGTCTGTTGACTGGAAAACCAGCGGCCGTGAAGTGAAAGCTTCACTGACGGAGCACGTCAGCGCATGCGAGTGCTTTTGTCTTCCAATAGGTCGTGAGAGCGGGGTGCGGGCAATGTTTAGGTTGATGGGTCGATGTGGTAAGGAGCAAGGTGTGAAAGAGTGAAGGACTTGGATGCCGGCAGATAGTCGCTTTTTGGTTGCTTGGGGTGTGAATTGAGGTCAACACTGAAGTCGATATTTTGGTTGCTAAGCGGACCAAGCCCCACTTTTTCTGCAACTCGCACCTTCCTTCTGCATCAATCTCTCGGAATCGAAAATAAATCCGGGGAAACCCCCTTCTGACTTGCGTGCTAGCTCGTGCGAATCATTGGGAAGTCAATGGCTTGTGATGCGTACTAAGCGAATATTGACCTTAAAAGCTATCTTGCGGCGGAACGTTTCCTAGTAGATCGCGCACAGCTTGCTACTATCTTGCTTTGATTTGGACGATAAAAAATAGGAGAAGTTCAAATGCCGATACACTCAATGTAGTGTTTTTTCATTTCAGTTTTACTATGCATTGTTCGAATTGGTCCAAAAAGATTCTCAGCCGTCCCATTACCATGTCTCAGTATACACACCGTGTGGATAGCTATCGGAAGGCATTTGCAGCTTTCTTTGCCACCTTTCTTCCTTCTGAAATTGCTGTGAGTCTACAGCATCACCGTACACCGCTGAGACCTGGAGCTTCCTTGGCATGGTCAATGCCTTTGACACATCTGCAGGCTGATTGTGCGGCTTGACATCCTTTCCGATGCCATAAGATGATTGCGTGCTCTCGGGGAAATCCACGTAGTTGAATCTGCGACGCCTCATCTTTTGCAGTGCTTTCTTGATGGGGCCCGCCATTGCGGGGAGGCAGCAGCAAATGATGGAGACATCGCCTTCCACAGCGCTCCAAATGGCTATGGGGTTGTAGTCCCATGTCGGGTTCTTTGAGTCTCCCCATCGCACCAGATATTGCAGTCGTACCGCCGAGCAAATTGTGACGAACAGACCTAGGACGAATGTCAAGCATATGCCAACCTTTTTCCGACCAGATACTTCGAGCTTTATAAGCTTCGGGAATGGTAAGAAGAACACCATCAGGTCGAGCACAATGTTGATGGTAGAGCTGGAATAGATGAGTGCTCGAGCGTTGATACAACTCCCTTCATGCTCGCCATCCCATCGAGTCCAGTTATAGCCTATCGGATCACACTCGAAGAGAATGCTGAACCACATTGCCAGGCAGTATGCTGAGCAAAGTCCGATGACGATCCAGATAGTTACCCGAAACCAGGTCGATACGGTCGATGGAAAGATTCGGAGGTAGAGGAGCAGTATGGATATCTTCGTAACGACTAGGATCCCAATATACACGAACTCCAGAACGAAGAACATCTGCGGGACATCAGCATTGCTCTTTGCGTGTGTGACTTTGCTCACCTACGTATAAGACGTCAGTGATGTGCTGCGGTTCTAGCATCCAGGTGTCTTTCCCGAGGCCAATTCGTGTCACTAATCGCGAATCAGCTCTCAGCTCTCCAACTCTAGGAGGTATTGTATACCTACTCTGATCAAGGAGACCGCTCGCTGCCACCAGTAAGCCCAAGCCGATTAGAATTGTCCAGTCATCCCACCCGAAGCCGGGCCCTTCAAGTAAACTGGATCGGGCCAAAAAGCGAAAGATGACACAGAAGACGGCTATGCCAAAAAGCGGCCAGGTCGCTCTTCTCGTCAAGGAAGCGTCGTCACGTATGTTTGTATCACACAGAATGGACTGTTGTTTCTTTGCGGCTATAGAATTTGTTAGCCACACGGTAAGATCGAAGATACGAAGCAGCATACCAAGGATCTGTCTGATTGTACAGCTAGAGGCCAGGCAGGTCTGTACTCGTGACTGTAACTCCTGATTGCTGCAAATGCATTTTAGATCATCCATTGGGCAGGCAGATTGCGGCACCAGTGTCATGAGACAGTTCACCTAGGTTGCTATCAGCTTATGCTCCTTGAGTAGCATTTTGCTGTGCTTCTACTCACGGCACACGTCGGTAGCTCCTGTGAGAGTTGCAGCAACTGCTGATCTGGTCCTACAGGGGTTTCGAGGCATAACACAGGTACTATTGCCAGCACGGGTAGCCATGCTGCAAAATATGAAAAGAGTCTCATACTGCAAGGTCTCCGACAAGGTTTCCGATAGTTATTCGCCCGTGTACAGAAGCGTTGATACACAATTGCAAGTCGTCCTGCATATAACGCAAATTTGGAAATGTCTTTAAGGATTCCCATTCACTTTCATATCGCGTTCGAGCAGTGACTGGTCTTACGATCCAAATAAGAGCAGATCACGAGTCGACGTCCACTGTAGCTAGTTACTGCGGGCCCGATCTGCGGATTTGTGACAAAGCCTTTGTGCCCTGGTAGATAGGGGCGACATTGGGTCACTCGCTTTCATGTATGTGATAGGCATGATCAACCTCCCGAGCACAATGCATATCGTCATAGGAAGCGGGAAGAAGCGACTCGTTTGACATACGCTCGCGAGTCTCCAATTGTAGACGCTGGTGAGCGATGGAAGTTTGCAGAAACACGTTCAGAAGGTACCCAAGAAGCACACTGCCCCGAAAGCGATATTATCTTTATTCACATTGAGTTGTAGAACAAAGCGTTGGCAATACCAGCTAACAGTCGTGCTTCTGCTGCACGTTGGGGATTTGTCGGCTGAGGCTGTAGTGGTGCTCAAGAGCCACATGAGGTCTTCAAGCCGGAAAGCCGTTTTTCAGATCATCCTGCTTTCCAGTCGGCTCGTCTAATGGGGAAAGACATAAGGCCTGTGTAGTTATCATAGCTGCCACATCAGGTAGTGAATGGACCTGCAGTTGGGAATTCAGACGTACTCAGGCCGGCTATCTGACATCTGATAAGCAGAGGCACCGCCGCAATCATACCCAGATTGATCAAACGGAGTGAGTGCCTCCTCGAGATGGTCCTGTCAAGGGAGTACTCACGCTGCACGATTGCAAGACTGTGGTTAATCTGTCAGTCACTGTGGCATTCAATGGGGTGGCTTACAGGCCGGCTTCATGTAGTGAATACCACAAGGGGGCCCGATATACCACATCGATAGCTCCTTCCTCGTTTGCAAACACAACGGCGGTGACGTCGGGTCTGGTCATGTGGTCCTCGATCGGCTCCCTTCTCACTCTCACACTGGTCTTGGTACCTTTCACGCGCTAAGACACTCCGATTTTCGCACGCTCGTACTCCTCAATCCACATCTACCCCCGTGTCGACACAGGGTCAAGCCACCATGCCAGCCGACCTCGCATCGATCGTGCGCCGCCGCCGCCCGAGTGCCCTTCACTCGCAACTCGAGGCGAACCTCCGCCAGCACCAGCAGTGGAAGCCGTACGGCAAGCCACCCACGGACTTGATCACAGCAGCATCGCAGATTCTTCCGTACCGCAGATATGACCTTGTTTTTGATTCTCTGCGTAACGTCATCTTCGGACTTGACAAGAAGTCCGCAATGCCAATCGCTCATATCATACGCGACAGCATGACTGACACGCAGATCTGTACCCTCATCGACGGCATCTGTGGGCGAGAAAAGCCAATGGCTAAGCATCTCAGGGAGGGTGGGCTAACAGAGGCCGCTCGTAAGGCGAACATCGATAAGCTGAGCCAGAAGATGGAGGAAGCTCGGGTCAAACACGCACAGAACTTGCGCGAGAGCGGTTTGCGCGATGTTGAAGTCGTTTACAAATGCGACGGCCTTAAAATCGAGCCTTTCAAAACCGATAAAGAGGTCATTGAGGGGCAAGGCGGCCGAGTCTATCATCTCCAGTCTTTTTGCAAGCGTGAGCTCCAAGCGACATTCAGCGCCATCATTGACCCGCAGACGCTTTCTGCACTATATCCCCCAGGGCGGTGTGCGGCGGAGGCGATTGAGGTCCGGACCAATACCTTGCCCACAGCTGCAGGAGTTCCGAAACCAGAAAGCAGACCAGGAGCGGCCGGCAATGCGTCGAATGCTCATCGAGCTCGTGGGGGAGCGGCGTTAAATGCTTTCGATAGCTTCATCTCGCGCGAACGGAGTGAGAGCGTTCAACAGATCCTCACTGCGCCTCGAGTCCAAAGCTGGCAGCCATACTCTTCCTCCGACGGCATGAAGCATCAGCACCGCTCAGGCAAAATAGCTTTGTTGTCACGGGATCCTGGTATGTTTGACAATCGATGGATCGAGGAGGACTTCGCAGTGCACAAGAGGAATCTCGATGCCTGGGACCAGCAGACGTGGCGATCGTGCAACAAGAAGTCGTCGAATCACCGTCACATGTCCAGCAAAGACGAAGACATTGCTTCCAATGTCGCCGGTGAAGACTATCCAACTAAAGAGCCTCTTTGCAACACTTATGCCCCTAACGTCGACTATGATCGGCACTCAGAGACTGTAGAGGGACTGGCTGAGCGCGAGTATAAGAGCACTTATGCATGCTTTGTAGCATGCATTGAAACAGCCAAAGACTTCTTGGGCTATCATGCGCGATGCATCCAGGCAGCGAAAGCCAATCCGAATGATGCATCGGCGCAGCAGGAGTTGGAGTTGGCTGACACCACTAGACCGATGTTCGTCCAGGAGTTACTGAAAACCAGGCAAAAGGCTATCGATAGCGGCCTGGATTGCGGAAAGCGACCAGCAGAAGAGCATCTCTGCGCACCAGAAAAGCTGGACACGCAATGGCGGGAGTTTCTTGACCAAGTATCAACGTCACAGCAATGCGTGAATCCCTTCCCGCAGCGTGTTGAGCCGGCGAGGGCAGCGACGCCAACACTTGGTAATACGCCAAGGCCGACCTTCCCTGTTCCGGTCCGTCAGGTGAACTTGGGCCGACGAACACCAGCTCCCCAGCGTATAATGGCCGGGCCAAGTGAGCCGCGGTATGGGGAGCCGTGCATCGCAGCGACATACTCGTCGAGGGGGTCTGGCCAGCTTGATGGCTAAGCGGTCAGGTAAGTCTTTCGTCTTCTTCTTCTTCTTCTTTCCACGAATGGTGAGGGTCCAGCGAGCGAGCAGTGAGCGGCGTTTAACCAGTGATTTTCAATAAAGAATCTGATACGATCGGCAGTAATGGACGAAGCAATCGGCGCACGTGCTCGGAGATCGTTGGTTCGGGTTGGAGTACCGGCATGGGAAATGGTTGGCGTTATGATACCCCGGGTGCCTTTGTTCTCACCGTATGTATTTTTCAAGTATGGAGAGCTGCTTCCCGCTTAGCATTTTACCTGGTGCACTCAGCTTGCCGGCCGCTACAGTGGCTTTTCGTGCATTGTCAGGCAGCGAAACATTCGCAGTGGGCCTTATCTAGGTACGCCTGCCTCAATTTTCAAGGCGCGCGGATTCACTAAGTGATCTGCATTTTACAAAAACGGTAATGAAAATACACTGACCTCATTCTTGATGCGCGTCATTGCAACATGTCGGCTGGCCGTTACTGTGTCTACGAGCCACGCCTCGGCCGCATGATGTCTCAGACTTGACGCAAGCGGAGCAGTAGCCCTTGCATGACTGAAGCATGCCCATTAACCTGCGGTAGAAGCATTAATGCACACGAAGCATAGCTGAAACACCGTAGAGCATCGCTTTTGCTAACGTGGGCAAGACACTGAGGACTCTTGTCGTCGTGCCGCGCAATGATCCTCGTAGAACAATACAGCAAGCGAGTAAATGACCGTACATCTGCCATGTGCGTTGACGCACGCCTGGCTCCCCCTCAAGTCGTACAATACCTTCCGGGCGGCACTCCGTTAGACGAGGTACACAAGGGCTTCCTTTGTGCAACCCCAGAAATCTTTCAAGCGCTTACACAAAGCTACTTCGGCTCGGATGACACGGTTGCAGTGGTTTGCGTCGGACGCCGGCTTGTTGGGAACATGTCTGCGACAATCTTCAGCTGTCTATTAGGGCCGCTTAGATACTGCTGTGGCCGTCTTTGCTTTGTGCTGCGGCGAGAGCAAAGACGTGAAGCGTCGATAGCCTCAGGACGCCTCAACGCCACCGACGTGATTGCATGAGTCTCGCACTGGATTGCCACTTCAAGGCTCAATCTGTGTCATCCTCATCCGCATCGCGAGGCAGTATCCCGACTCCGGAAGAGTACAATACCGGCTTACCGAGCTTCGCAACATCCCTGAAAGACGATAACCGGGGCCGGCTTGCCGGTTTTCAAGGCGACTGGGGAGGACTCCCACTCCCCGAAAGCCTCACATGCACCGGGTTTGCAGCTCATAAACCCTTGTTTGTATGCTGTAGCGACACAGGAGGGGCCTTGGGTCTGGTCATTCCCCTCACGTTCTTCCATAACCTGGGGATCATCCGGTTCACAGCAAGGGTGTCGCGTGCTGGGAACGTGAGGACCCAACGTAAGCGTAAGGCGCGGCGATCCCTGATGAACGGAGCCTTATGAGCCATTGAGTGAGGCTGATGTGCAGTGTCACCATCTCCGCGGTTTCAGCATTCAAGGTGTATCTGGAGGTGATGTAGAAAAGCAAAACAAGTGTGGCTCTGGGATAAGAAGGCGGTAGAGACCGCTCCCGTGGTTGCCTGGATTTTCTCCGACGTCTCACGCTATATTACACCATACCAACCCGTTGCATGTACAGTCGATACGGTTGATACATTCTCACCCCCAGTTTCCTTCCCGTCGCCCCAGCTCCCCAGCTGGTGAAGTTCCAGCCTCGGCCTCTCCAGGCCCGTCATCAGGCCCAAGCGCTCGGCGCGGTTTCCATCCCGCTAGCGCCCAGCAGATTCGAAGTGTACTTTCGCCTCTCCCCTCCGCCAGCCTATCATCTCTTCTGCTCCTCACCTCACCAATCACAGCCCGATCGCGACTCTTTCACGGTGGTTCGCTGCCATTCTCCCACCCCGGCCTCGGATTGGCGTGTTTACCTGGGACGCGTTTGCGAATGAAGAGCAGGTACGTTGATCGCAGCCTGGTAACGTGACGCGAAGTCGCTGCGCGCCCGCTGTCGTTTGCCAGCTCCACGGTGGCCTGGCGACAGCCATTGTTGGTCCACGACACCGGCGCGGTCGCGGCAATGACGTCGCGCCATACCAATGCTGAGCCAAGACGCGCAACCTATGCTAACCCATGCGACAGAGATCGCGACATCTGAATGTAAGCACATGCTCCCTCTCCTCATCTGTACAGCGGCCCAAACCTCCGCCTTCGCCTTCGCCCCCGCGACGTTCTGTTGGGCTCCTCAGAGCTTCCAGCGGCGGGTCAAGCTCCCAGGCGCAGAGCCATCGGCCTCCGACGCGGTCGCGCATCTGCAATGATAACCACCTCGATGCGCCCTCCCGCTGTCAGCTCGTGTCGCGCATTGCCATCAATGCGATGTGGCTGTGCTTATTCACACCGTCACAAGTGCTGTGGGTGATGCGCTGGCTCGTCTCGACCTATGCGCTGGCAGAGCGCGGAGCGGGTACTCGATGCAGCTTCCAGGCCGTCGCCCCCCTGTGATGCGCCAATGCCTCACTTACCCGTACACGCTACGCAGTCATCTTCACATGAATCATCCAATTGCTGTCACCAGCGCTCTCTGTTAAAGCGACGGACCGCAAATGCTAACTCATCGTGCTCCAGTCGATTTTGGGCCTCGCTGTCGTACGCGCTTTGTGACTGGGTACGCACGCTTGCTTCTCCTACATCTATACCATCTCCTTCCGCCCTCCCGCTCTGCACTACCTCTGGAACGGGTCGACACCGACGCGCTGTGCACCGCCTCAGTTCTACACGGGGCCACGGCCTACTGTGCATCCCCTGCAAGGTGGCTCTGGTCGCTCAAAGGCCTGCCACTCACGCTCCAAAGCCAGCTGGGCGGCGCATGTCCACTGTCGCATTCACGCGCGCCGCTCCCTGTCCGCCTACTCGCGCGTCATATTTCGGGCTTTAAGAAGTTAGGCTAACATGTCATCGCGTACCTACAGTCTTGACGTTGCGAAAACACGCTAGGCGCTGCCACCTACAGCCACGCGCGTGCGACAAGCTTAATCGCCGAACCCCCATTTACCTCCTAATCCGCACATTATGGATTACGCACAACACCAATACCAGCCGCCGCCGTCATATCCTCACACGCATCCACAACCACAGCAGAGTCCCGTGATGCAGACACAACCACCCCCGAATTACGGTCAGCATCAGCAGCAACCGCAAATGGCTGGTCAGCATATGATGATGCAGCCCGGATACAACCCGGCGTATAGCATGTCGCAACCTTATGGGGTTTCGCCTTCCCAAGCTGCAGCCATGGCAACCGCAGCAGCTAGCGGTTACCCTGCCTATTCTATGGGTGACTCCTTACAATCTCTGCCACAGACGTCCCCGAGAATACAGCAGGTCAAGCAAGATGGATCTGGCATGCAAAGAGCGAGTCCGCAATCACCGCGTCAAAATCAGATGAGCCTTTCGTCTACTATGGGAGGTCAGATGCCGATGCCCACAGCCCAACAGATGACGCCTCAGCAAATGCAACAAGCGCAGCGGCGCATGTCGCATTCGGTCGCACAGTCACCCGCCGGCGTTCCTCAACAACAGGCTCCGCCCCCCATGCAGGCCGTGCCGCCGAGACAATCCGTGCCGCCTGCCCCTCAACAGCAACCGCCTCAACCGCCCCAGGGACCTCAAGGTAGCCCTGATGCTGCGCCGCCGGTCGCTGGTACCGCAGAGGAAAGCCCGTTGTACGTGAACGCGAAACAGTTCCATCGGATACTGAAGAGACGAATGGCGCGCCAAAAGCTTGAAGAGCAACTGCGCCTCACCTCCAAGGGTCGCAAACCGTACTTGCACGAATCTCGACACAATCATGCCATGCGTAGGCCGCGCGGGCCTGGCGGTCGCTTCCTGACGGCAGATGAAGTCGCAGCGATGGAAGCGCGCGGAGGCGAGGGTGGCGGAGAGGACGAAAAAGACGTCAAGGAGAATGGGCTCACCAACGGCAGCACCAAGAGGAAAGCTGGCAAGGACAGTGACACGCCAAGCAAGCGAAGCAAGAGCAGCCCCGAGGACGACGACGAAGATGATGACGGGTAGATGAACGTCCGAATGACTGACTCGGCGGCGTTTCGGACTCAAGAATGAAATCAACGTACACAGAAAGGACACCCAGAGGGCACGCGTTACGGTATGGGACAACGAAGGACGGCTTGATTGCCAGGACAACAGACTCAATGGTTCTGGCAGAAGCCTGATGACGTCTACGCAGCGTATTTGACATCAACATCAGATATGGGAGGAGACTTAGTTGCGCAAGCAATTGACTTACACTGGAGTTTAGACGGGATGGTGGCGTTCTGAGGTTAAAGGTGCTCTCACTCGTTATACCCCCTTTACATTGTGCAGCCGGCTGCTGAGAACGATGACGGAGTAAAATGGACTGTACGTAGGGCAGCACGCAAATTCTTAAATAGTATTCTTGTGATGAAAAAGGACTTATAGTCAATTGAGATTGAGAAGTTCGAAAGGGTGCTATGGCTGAATGAATTCCAATCAATTTTTAATGGAACTTGCCTGTTGCGCACTCGGCGTGATTGGGTGCGGGCTCCCGCTGGTGACCTCCGAGCACGACCTCCATCCTCAAGCCAGCGATACCTGCACAACGCTCGTCTTGAGATCAAAGCAAAAACAACCCCCGAAAATGATCTGCCAACGCTGTCTCAAGCACCTGGGCCGTACGCGCAATGCCGTACCATCGTCCCAGCGTGCCTGGTACTCCACCCCCGTAACCGCCCAGACCACAACCGCGACAAACCCCCGACCAGATGGCAAGCCCGCAGCAACGACCCAGGCCGGTACCGCGCAACCTTTCAGCACCCCCTTAACGCCGAAGCCTTCGCGAGAGGGAAACCTCCCCATGCAGCGGAATCAGAGCAAAGCCGCCGCCAAGCTGCCCGTTAGCTCTGTCCCTGCTGGGACGCCATTGAAGGGCTTGACGTTTGAGAAGAACAAGCAGGATCCCGTGGCGAAGGAGGACGCGGAGTATCCTGCTTGGTTGTGGACGGCGTTGGCGAGGAAGGAGGAAGCGGCTGCGTCAGCTTCCGGGGGGTTCAATGAGGGAGATCTTTTTGGTAAGTGAACTGTGGACAAGACGCGAAGGTAGTGCTGCAGGTGGAAGAGCTCGGTGCTGACAGAGAGATTTTACAGCCAAATCCAAGCGTGTACGACAAAGAGCCGCCAAGGCATTGCGGAGACAGCAGGCTCTCAACCCGGAGGCTCTTGCTCCGAAGATCCCCATGTACGAGCAGAGCATAGACTTGCCGGGCGGCGACGGCACTCTGCAAGGCGCATTGGAAGCCGGTGAGGCGCGGGGCGAGCTCACATCGAGCATGCGGGACATGAGACGGAAGAAGATCAAGGAGCAGAACTTTCTGAAGGCTATGAAGGCTTAAGAGTGTATTTTTGGTCGCTCTGGGGTGTACGATATACTGTGATCAATCAGAGGAGGAGGGGAAAGATGGAGACTTGTTTATGAACAGCACTCAAGTGCGTTCTATGTAAAAAATCAAAAGAGAAAGACCGGAGTGGACGTATGGCGTTATCTCGTACGAAAGGAGTCATACAAGCTGAACAGCGCTGGAGTGAGTGGTCCTCAGGTCTTCATTGGCATACTTGGGGAGCGCAGAATCCGGCAAGTTGTATAAAGAAGGGACATCTTTGGATGACCAAGTGTTGCTGAAATTATCAACACGCTGTAAAATAAGGCGTCGCTCCTTTTCCTGTGAGAAAATTTGGCCCTTGTGGCTACGTATTGGCTGTTTTTCGATGCCCTAGAACATACAAGTCCAATTTTTTTCAGGCTCCCAATGTCTCCTATAGTGGCCATGTACAGATCGACAGCTGACTCCGTGACACGGCCTCTGTTCGAAATCAAATACACTGCACTTCTGTCTCAACAGAGCATCCTACCCCTTCATCTCACTGCTCCGCATTCTGCGCATAAACAAAATTCGCACCTGCTCAACCGTCAGCTTTCACACCGCACATCACTCCTTCGAAAAAGGCACCACATAGTCTTACCGACGACCTCAAGCCCCATCTCATCCGCCCACTCCCTCAGACCCACATCAGCCTTCTCATAACCCCAGTGCTGTCTATCAGCAGGCTTGATCAGACTTAACTCCTCCTTCGTCCCGTTCATTGGGGCTAAAACAACGAAGACATAGCGATGTTTGCCTGTCTTCGGCGGTGGACAGGGTGGCTTGTAGGGCATGATATCTTTCCAATGCGGGTGCTTCGTGGCAAGATCGGCGTGGAAAGGCTCGTCATCGGTCTTCTCGTGTTTGGGAGGGGAAGTGGCTATCCAGTGGCATACCTGCGCCCATTCTGGGTTCTTGCGGCTGGGGGCGTCGGGGTCCGTGAGCGCGATTGTGAGTTGCATTTTTCCCAGTTGCAGGAGCGGGCTGGTTTCGCTAGTGACTTCGTCATGGTTCAAGGCGGACAATGTGGTCTTGGGTTGTTCTTGTAGCTTGGCTGGGTCGAGTGTGTTGCCAACGTGAGCGGTAGCATGTTTCCAGGAAATGTCGAGGGCGAGCTTGGGGTGGAAGCTGTCGAGGACGGTGGGAATGATCTCTGCTTTCTTCAAACTGGCAGATTTCGTTAGTGAATGTTCTGATTGCCCAGAGAGAAGAATAGACACACGCTGAAATGAGGTTGTGCTTGCTTATCAATGGCTGCTGGTCTTGCTGTTGAGCAAAGACAGCGGCCACGAAGGCTAGTATTAGCAGTGCTGGAAACATCTCAGACCTTGAGTGGAATCTAACGATGATCCTATGCGACAACGACTGCCTCCGGACTTGTGATATGGGCAAAGGAACCAAATTCGCGTGCTCGACCTCGAAGCATTTATTCCAGGTTACTAGACCTCCAGCTTGGACCCCGCGATCTGCATGCAGCAGCTACAGCTTGTCCAACCCAGACGAGCGGCATTGGCCGCACGTCACTCAAAAGATTGATTGGCTTATCAGCCTAGAAAAGAGAGCCGTATACTTATACAGTATCCTAATACAGAGCCGCGAAAGCATCTATATACACAATACAGCGGCACAACGCCTTCACCGCATCGCATGGAGCGGGAGATCCAAACGCCACCACACACATAGGCATATCCCTTCTGCGACGACCCCGAACCTCGGCCATCGACGCCTAACGCTGACCTGCACGCCACTCTTAACCGAACAACAGCTGCTCATCTCCCACCTCATCCCTTACAGCACTTCGCCAATAATCTTGGCCGCCTCGCGGTAAGTATTCAGCAACTTCTCGCACTTCTCGCGCTCCTGCCTGACGGCGTCGTCCTCGTAGAGCAGCTCCTCGAACAGGTTCTCGCGGTACAGCTCGCTCACGAGCCGGTTCTGCACGACGTCCTTGCTATGGTTGACGAGCAGATGCATGACGGCCTTGGGGACCTGGTCCGCGATCGTCTCGCGCACGATGTTGAAGTAGTTGCTGATCAGGCGGCGGATGAGCTCCGTCTCGAGCGCCTCCCGCTCCGTGAGGGCTGGGCCTGAAGGGTCGTCCTGGGGGAGGGTCTTGGTTAGTATGCCAGTCAGTAATTGATTGGTGAAGACACTCACTAGGCCTGGGGTTCCTTCTTCAGCACCGACTGCCGTTTCCTCCTCAGGTTCCTGTATCGAGACTGGCGGCGCTGGGCGCGTGTCGCCTCTTCGGAAGCTAGCGGCAATGCTGGGTTCGATGTTCTGGCTCACGTGGCGCTGGCCGCCTGGGAGTGTGCTTGTAGGAGATTGGCCGGGAAGAGCGTTGCCCGTCGTGCCCGATTCTTTTCCAAAGAAATAGTTGAGGAAGCTGTCTCTTCCGCTACCTCCTCCGGTTGCGCCGTTCGAGACGCTAGGAGCGTGACCTAATCGGTGACCGTCACGTCCGATGGCCGGAGACATGCTACGGCTCTCTTTGGGCTTCTGCGCTTGCCTGACCGGCAAAGTGTTCTGCTGGTGCTCCTCGTCGTCATCTTCGGGCGTCTCAGTGCCATTGACGCCGTTCAGCTCTTTCCGCCTCTTCTGCTCACGTTTTCTCTTTTCATCTGCCGCTGCCGCTTTCTTCTCGCGCTCATGCTTATCCTGCATGACACTGCTCATTGCAGCCGCTGCGCCAAGGAAGTTAGGGTGGTTGGTGTTGATGTACGCTCGCTGAATGGAGATCAGGCTCTCCACGTACGAAGATGACGGCCCAAGACGTTCACGAAGGAGATCAGAGACAACTTCAATGAGCTTGCCTTGTAGTCGTGGGTATCGTGAGAGCTCATTTGAGCCGCATGTATGGCAGATCTTGATCAGCTCCTCGTAGACAAGCTCTACACATCGCTGACTAGGTGCTTCTAGCAGCTTAATTTGCGGCTTCACTAGCAGATCGAAGGCAAGCTCCGGAACAAAAAGCGAGGGTCTCGGGCCAGTCGAATTGCGGATCGCTGTCCGGATGTCCAGAACCGAAAGGTTGTGTGTAGGGTCGACTGTTTCAAGAGAGTTGCCAAAAACTGAATTGAAGATGTAGTATATCCTTGCGCCACCGCATAGCTCCTTGGTGCTGATCTCAGAAGACGTTCCGTCAATGGAGGAGATGAATGAAGTCGCGAAGCGGGTCATGAGCTGAAGGATGAGCGAGCCACGGTGTTCCTTGCCAATAAAAGTATCGGTACCGTAAGAAGCCAGTTCTTGCTGCGTTTGTCCCATGAGCGTATTCAGACGAGCCTTGATGTCCGGCAGTCGTTCGCGGATGTGGCCCATGAGTGTCCGATTGAGTGTCTTCGCGAGGAATTGAGTGCCACATCTTTGCGCAATGTTTCTATATGCAGGGTGCATGCGGAAGAAATCTCTCTCGGCCGCTAAGGACTCAGCCATGGGCTTGTTGATCTGGATGTCCTGCTGTGATCTGTTCACGGCGCCAATAAAGCCGAGTTTGAGAGGGTAAACACGTCCAGACAAGATATCAAGCGCGTTGGTGCCATGGTCCATGAGATCCAGCTTGGTGAGGACACCGATTGTCCGCTTGCCGGCGGGATCGACGTACCGCGCAAGCTTCAGCGCTTCTGAGTTCACTATGTCGACATTCGCAGGTGAAACAGCGAGGATGATGCTGTTCGGCTTAGCAATGTACTCTGAGATAAGCGTGCGGGTTTGCTTCTCAATGTCCGTAGGCTGATCGCCAATCGGCACCTTGGTGAGACCGGGCAGGTCAACCAAAGTCAGGCTCAGCACGCTCGGCGAGTAGACTTTCAAGTTGATCGGCTGCCGGTTTATGCCTTTGTTATTCCCTGCTATCCTGTTGGTCTCGTTCTCAATCTCCCTTCGAACTTCGGAAAAGTCGTAAAAACGGCGGCCAGGGATATGGTTGAACTCTGCGAACTCGTCGTGGCCGGCCACGGAAGCTGGCGTATGGGGTACATGTGCATCATGGCCCTCAGGTTCGCTGGCGGTGGACGGGACGTTGATCAATTGGAGGATGAGTGGTCTTCTAGTCACGATGCCACTGCCTCGGGGGAGGAAGTCTCTGCCAACAATGTTTTCGAGCACGGAGGATTTGCCAGATGATTGGGAGCCTACGACCACCTAGGCAAAATCGTTAGCTACCTTGGGCGCTGAGCCAGTGGGCGGGTTTGAGGCCTACGATTTGGGGCAGATCAAGGGAGTCGTTGCCGATAGTGTTGAAGACAAGGTCTTGCAACTTGTTCACCACCCCGAGCAGGTCTTCTCCTAAGGCCGCCATGTTTCGCAATTATTTTCGTGTAGCAGCTTGCGCTTCGCTTGACTTGTCTTTTCCACTGGAAGCTCTTGCGCCGTTCCAGCGCCTTCAGCTTCAAGCTCCTCTCTCCCGAAGCCGCCGGGTGTTTTGTTTCCCACAACCACAGCTGACCGGTGCAGATGACAGCTTGTCTCCTGTGTAGAGACTCACGGGTCGCACGGTGAGCTAAGTAATGCGTCGAACCTCGTCGAGATAGTGCGAGCGGCCGTGTGCCAGCTTTGAATGGATGCGGACCAACTACTCCCCTCTCGCTTCAAACTTCGTTGTTACGTATGGGCCCAAACACAGAGAGAGCGTCGCGCGGCGCCAAAGCCACAGCTGAGCGCCACATCAGCCCGCCACAGATCGGGTACTGCCGCCGGAGATGCTTCGGCGTTCACGTGATGAATCTCAACGTTGAAGCCGGGAGTCCTATCGCTCGCTTATCAGCTTATCAGCTTCGCCTTCCCCAGCTCCCCAGTCTGCCCCGTCTTCTCACATGCAAGTCACATGCAGGAACAGCCTGATCCCCCTTGTTTCCCGCATCATTAATGTTGGGTTGGCAGCAACGTCACAGATCAATGGCTGACGGGGTCTTGAATGGCATGACGCATCATCGTTTGCACCATCCTCGACGATTATTATTATTGTCCATGACTCTGCGCGTTGCAACCCAACGCAGCCGTGTTTCTCTTATCACGGACATCAAGGCACGCTGCTCCCCTCTTATCGCGACAGGAGCTCAGCGTTTGATGCCCAGACCACGGAGTCGGTGAAGGCTGAGCCCATCTCCTGGACCCTGCTGCCATTCTCGCCCGCGCGCCTGTTGACGTTGGCAATTCGTCTCACTCCAGACTTTCACCCAACTGATAAGCTGATACGCCTCCTTCCTGCTGTACTTGGTTTGCTCTTTTCCCTCCTTATTCTTTCTCCCTTCCCTGTTGCATCACACACACCAGACACTTCCAGTGAACCAGTTTGCTATATCCATCGTACATTCCTGGCTTTCCTTTTTTCCGCCCTGGGCACTTGACACTCAGCATCCCAGCCCTTTTCGAGATCCTTTGTTGCGACCGACTGCGCCTTGCCTCGACGTGATAGAAAAGCTCACGAACTACTTTTCGGTCCTTCATCACTGTAAACTCTTGAGACTGTCGGCTGGATGGCCCCGTCCGCGATCGAAGTCGACCACATCAACGAGATCATCGAGAAAGAGCCCACGGTTCATGTAGAGCACAACATCGACGACCATGTCGCCTTTGGTATGGATCAAAATTCTCACCAAGTCCTCTGGCTTACCACCCGTTCCCTCGTTGGTATCACAATGCTGACCCTCTCCCTGCAGGCGGTGACGACCAGTGGTTCTACAACTCTACCACTCGCCGCTTCGACCTCTCGCGCGGCGCTTCCAAACGACTGATAGTCGACGCCGACGACGGCATCCGCAACCACCGCGGCGTCGAGATCGACCCTTCCAAAGCCCTCCTTGTCATCGTCGACATGCAGAACTTCTTCATCCACCCGTCCTTCCGCGACCACTCGGAGGGCATCAAGACGATCAAGCCCCTGATCAGGGTGATCGAGAAATGCAGAAGGGAAGGCATACAAGTCTGCTGGCTGAACTGGGGCATCAACGAATACGATCTCAAAGTCATGCCGCCCGCCGTGACCCGAGGATTCAACAAGGCGCTCAGCCACGAGAAAGGTCACGGCTGGCACTTCGGGCTAGGTTCGCAGCTGCCGCCAGAGCAGGGCGGCGAGAGGTGCCTGTTCAAGGGGACATGGAACGCCGAAATCTACGATCCTCTGCTGCCTTACACGACGCCCGAGGACGTCCGCTTCGACAAAGCGCGTATGTCTGGCCTCTGGTCCCCCGAACTCCCAATGCACAAGTGGCTGCGTGAAAGCGGGAAGAAGACCCTACTCTTCGCCGGTGTCAACACGGATCAGTGTCTGCTCGGCACCCTGACGGACGCGTACAGTTGGGGCTGGGACTGCATCCTGATCGGTGATTGCGCGGGCACTATGACGGACGTGATGGGCACCAAGGAGGTCTGCGATTACAACATCGCAACCAATATGGGCTTTGTGACGGATTCGACCACTTTCTGCGCCGCTCCCACGACCGGATGAGCTGGTGGTCTGTCTAGAGCAGTCGGAAGGGGGCCGGTAGGAGCCTTAGGCTTCAGCTAGCCCCTGGCAATCGACTAGACATCGCAGCCGACACCACAACATGTGCCATTTTTCTTGTTCATCGGCGGTCAAAGCAAGGCGTTAATCAGGCGGGCTCGGGAAGCTTTTTTCTTTCTCATCGGCGGCGCGGACTCTTTGCAGGAGAAACGACTTAATACCTGATACCCATTTAACCGCAAGCACACAATCAACCGGCCAAATTTCCGAGCAATGCTGCTTTCGAAACGGATGGGTTTCTTAATTGCAAAGAGTGGAGTCTTAAGGAAAGGGGAAGGCCGGAATCCCTGATAAGTTTATTTTGCTGAGCGATTGTTGTTTTTTTTTTTTTTTTTTAATGATATACCAAACGAAGAAAATGGCAAAGCCGTCTGCTTCCAGGGCCAAGTGCGGCCTGTACCTCCGCTTCTCATCACTCGTTGTCCTGCTCGATTGATCTTCCGTTCTCGATTGGAGTTTTCCCCTTTCTAGGCACGCACCGTTGGACATGGGTTGGCACAAATGGGGGAGTCCAGACTCACTTGCGTCTTCTCTTAGAGGAATACTGGTGCGTCGAATGCCCCCAACCGGCCGCAGAACCGGTCGCCGCATCTTTTTATTTACTCCTCCTGCTGTGGATGTTGTTTCCCTTGTGAACTTGGATGGTGAAAGATGAGTGGCATACCAGCCTCTTGGCATCTTTGAGTACTACACCCAAAACTCTGCGCGACGCAGAAGTCATAACCTACTGTCGTCCTTCCGGAGAGGCGGTACAGGGAAAGCCAGAAGGGGCCGCGAAACCGGAGCATGACAAGAGCATTGAGACGGGCTCCGCTCATATTGAGAATCCTTGCAAACCTGGCACAAGCGGAAACTACTTCTCATCAACGAGTCTCGGACGAATCATACTCTCAATGGACTTAGCCAAGCTTAGCTGTCCACTCGACGGCTCAAGAGCAATGGGGAGGGCAACACAATTTACTCCAACGGGCCCACAAAACGGGGCTACGTAGGGATCATGATGTGATTATTTGGAAAAGTAAAAAAAAGAGGTCCCATCTGCCCTTAGACTGCTGACCTTCGACTTGTCCGTTCTCCATGTCCATGATGCAGTACCTGGCTAATGTACTGCCGCCGAGTTGTCTGCCCGCTCAACTTGATCGATGTATACTGGAGACCCCTTTGAAATGGGCGTGCGCGAGAAGCAGTAAGGCTGGGAGACAGGGCAATTAGAAAAAGTTAAAAAAAAAAAATAGTAATCAGGAAAATTTGGCTGTGACCTTTCATACTGTTGTTGTTGTTGTGGTTATAGTTATACTGACTCCCCGACCAACGCCTCGCCAAAAAATGCACAGACAGCAACATCTCATGTTGATAAGAATGATTGAACAGCCCCATGAAAAAGAACCCCACCCCCGATACCCAGCAAAAAGAAAAGACCCGCCATCACTTCCGTCACCTATGCAACGCCCGAACCGAAAAAAAGAACCCCAGCCAGCAAAGCAATCGCGCTATTAACGTATACTCGCGCGAAACAACCCTCCCTGGGAGTTCATGCCGATTAATGTATACTGACACAAAGCCGAAAGTAACAAAAGTCACCCCATCTCTTTCCACCCCCACTCTCCTGACCGTTCTTCCTGCACAGCTCTAAATAGCCCAACTACCCCTCCTCTCCACCCGTACCCCAGTTCCCAAACGGCCCGTCGACCTTGACCATATTCTTCTCCTGGCGGGCCCACTCGCGGATATAGCGTTTGAGCGCCTGCCAGCGCATACAGTTCTGCTCGGTCAGTCCCTGCCCGCCACCGCCTTCGAAGTCCGGTCCCAGCCGGATGTAGCCTCGCGGCGTCTGCTTGGCGACTTTATCGTCCCTGCGGAGCTCGGAGATCGGGATCCCGCTGATCTTGGCCAGTTCTTCGTCGAAGGGTTTCGCGAGCGTGGGGTAGCCGAGCGAGAGGTAGTTGTAGACTTGGGTGACGAAGGAGTCCGGGTACTCGTTCCTCATGAGGTCGTCGAGTTCCTGGTCGTCGAGGATGACGTTGTCGATGCGCGCGTCGCCTGGGTGTGCACCGCCTGGGGGCGTCTTGATGCCGTTTTGGGGTGCAGCAAGACCTGGCGCGGCGAAGGATTGCTCGAATGGGTTCACCGAGTGCTCGGCCGGTGAGGATGGTCGCGGGGTCATAAGCCCGGTTGGCCCTGCCGGCACACCGAGTGTGCCCTGCTTGTTCTCACCGTCGTCCACGCAGAAGCCGCCCCAAAGACCCTTGTCACTGGGCATATCCGGGTTTTCCGCAGCCTTAAGGCGAGCAGCTAAGACGTGCTCATTACCTTGGGCTGGAGGATGCCATAGACCTTCGTCCTCGCCGGATCTTTGAGAACTGGCGTGCTCGGTCAAGTAGCACATCTGATTTCGTAGAGTGGAAGAGCCTTGAGTGACATCGAAACGAGCCGGTTCTGGTGACTTGGATCGTGGGAAGACGATATCGTTTCCCAGCAATGGTGGCCGCGCCCGATCCCGCATAGACTTCAGTTCCCGCTCTGTCTGGACAGCTCCGTACGTGTCGGGTTGCCACCATGGCGATTGAGAAGGCTGCTTGGCCGTCGTCTTTGCGGCATTGCGCTCTTGCTCCAGCCTCTCAGCGTGTCGCTGCATCTCTAACTGCTCCCAGGTAACCTTCACGGTGCTTTCTCTACGTCTAGCCATCGAAATCAGAATGTCTTCATCGTAGCCAGCCCATGTTACAGGTCGATCGTCAATTTCCATGTCTTCGCTAGACTCCTCATCCATGACATAGTGAGCCACGGGCTCGTGGAAATCAGAATTAGGGAAAGCAGCGAGAGCCTGCTCTTCGAATCGCTGCTGAGCCTTCTTGGCTTCTAACTGTAGCAGATACTGCTGGAAAGTGTCGTCGACAGACTCACGCCTGCGAGTGGCATGGTTGTAGATTTCGTTGAACGACGAGTCTCAGAATGCGAGAGGCGAGCCGTTTGCTCCAGGGCTGGAGGAAACTGAGGATGAGTGGGAAAGTTGCTCGCTTTCCGAGCTCTCAATCGGTTCGAGATGTGGCGCTTGGTAGGCTATTTCGAAGACGATCCAGAATACCTTCTCGGAGTTGTCCCATCCATCGGCGAAAGCTCTCTCCTTCTCAACTCAGGGTGTGCTGCCATGATCTCTGCTGGATCCAGTTGGTTGCCTGAGCTCAGGCCATCCATCTGAACGCCACCATCTCCTTCTCCTTCGCCAGCTGGCGTCTTGTCGCCACGGATGTGACGCCTGTTCTCCCGGGCGTGCAACTGGAAGCCTGATTCCGTCTAGAAATTCAACGGAGCGGCTGCAGTAGGTGCCTTTGACCTGCGAGAGCGACTAGCCGTGTCCAACAGTACAGGCGCGAACTTCCTTGGAGGACCTCCACTGCCATTAGTGTTTCCTTGTGCGCGATTGCTTCTATAAGTAGTTTCAGCAAGTTGAGGTGCAAATCTCGAGCGCCCTACTGGTGAGCTCTCCTTGCTGACTCCGCGCGAAGCC